>VZSV01000007.1:11828665-11857434 GCA_013398735.1 Nothocercus julius | reverse complement strand
TCCTAAAGAAATCCAGTCATGCACTCCTAGAGTGCTCCATGTGAAAAAAAAACAAAATGCAGTGGGGTACGATCAGGAGATTCCCTTCAGAAATGTATTCTTCATGTGAAATAATATGATAGACGCAGGACTAAGAGTAAATGGCTCTGGGATTAGATAATCTGTTTCCGGAATAAAAACACAGGTATGGGAAAGGAAGACTAGAAAGTCACAAAAAAATATGGTGCTTATCTCCAACAGCAGAACAATAATGTCTTCTCACCCACTTAGCAATGGCATCATTGATGCTCTCAAGTTCATTTAATCTGAGATCTCAAGACACGCAGGCCATCGACTGGGGACTCTACTCAGATTGATGGGAAAAACTGTGAGTAAGTGAATATTTCCAACTTCCATAGGTTTTCGATTTCATGAATATTCCAGAACCAGCACAAGGAGTTTACCATAAAATTAGGATGTTTAGGCCTGGCATTTCTGCCAGCTGTGTGTCAAGTTGTAGTAGTTTCTTTCTGTGTGAAACTGTGAGGGTCATCTGTGACACTTAAAAAGTCCGAGCTTCTTTTTTTCCTACTTAGAGAATTTAGCTCTTACCTCTCTGACTGAGGGGAAAAAGACCCAAGGTGTGTCTTTAGGGGACACTGTGGTAGTCATTTTAGGAAATTTACCTAGTTGATTTCTATAAGCAATAACAATCATCTAGCAGATTGTGTGGCCTACAGGAAAGCAAAGAAAATTTATGTTGGTGTTACATAAATTTGGTTATGGTAAAGACATCACCAAGAGTGAGGAAAAGAAGGCAGAATTATGGCAAAGTGCAAACATTTAAAGTGATTTTCAAAAGATAAAGAGAAAACAGGGCATTTGAGTTTTTCGCTAATGATTTCTGTTCCTACTCTACTGTAATAGAAACAGGGACAGCTAAAGTTGACTCTGTGTTAGGAGTGGGAGTTGCAGAATGAAGCCCACATCGTATTCTAGGCCATTTGGACTTTCTATTAGAATACTATAATTTAAAATTGAATTTGGATATGTGTTGCTCGTTGTCTTTAAGATGGAGCGGAAAGTGGCAGTTGTGAAAATATAGATATATGGGCAAAACATTGCTCAAAGAAATATTGCAGAAACGTAACTAGTTAAATCAAAATGTTCCTAAAATCTCAGTGTTTCAGTGATCTATCTGGCATAGCAAGGAGAAGGAGTAAGAGGCTGGATATGAGACCATTTTTTTTTCTCTCATACTATTTCAGATTTTTCTTGTTTTCTACATCTTTGTTCTTCCAAAATATGCTTCCAAAATATTGTGATAGGGATTTTGTTCCTCCAGTAAAATGGCACTGGAACAGTATTGCTGGATTAAGTTACAGTAGCTAAAATATCTTTGCCCTTTTAAGGAATATACCCGTCTGAGTTTTGTGTTGTTCACCTTCTTGTTCACATTTTCATAAAACAATTTATATCTTCAGCTTTCGTTGTACTGTTTTGAATAAAGAGACTTGACAATCATCTACTCAATTTCCACTTCTTACGTTCTCTCTCTGTCTCTGTTTCTCTCTCTCTCACACACAGAGTCACTCACTCTTTCTTGCAGAATATTCTGTAGCACAATATTTCACATTTGTGCATCAGAAAGGTAAGACTTCCCCAGAGTTCCCAGGCAACTCCACCGCCTTGTGCTGGCAAGCCTGACCAGTATCTTCTCTATGCTTCCTCTCACTTTCTAGTATACACGGAGGCAAAACTTGTCAAATACCTTCTACCATTAACTTTTTAGTGACTTTTAAAAAACATGTTAGTATTCTAAAAGAAACTGGTGTTTAAGAAATCCTACATTATCTCACAATGATAGTATCTTACTAACTACAGTTAATTACCATGCTATATAAGTAATAGAGTTATAAACCTTAACAATCAGTTTGGATGTTTATTGCCGACATTAATGTTGGCAATCCTTACTTAAGGAACATTTAATGTTATTCTTTCATATTCCCACAGCACAGAAAAAAAGTCCCCAAAGTCTAATTGGATGGAAGTGTCTTGATCAGCTTCTCAGTGGTTAAGAGAAATACAGAAGAGAATTAGTCATGGGAGAGAAAAAGACATTATAGTTCATGTAAAACAAAATGCAGGATACTTTGGGCAATCCTGTCTTTGTTTTGTTGAATCTATATATTCAATGGTGGCATGGAAACCTTACGTGACTTAATATTTGTTTACAGAGAGCAGTGGTATTTTAGTTTACAGACAACAATGCTGGCAATTTTAGCAATGTATAGAAATACTTGAGTACAGACACCATGATGGGAAATGGAAACACACTGCAAGAAGAAATGGGTAGAGCCCAATAGCAGGAGGCAGAGAAGCTGATGATAGAGTAATCTGCTTTTTAGCAAACTCAGTGACATATACCACTGAAACATAATTCTGAGTGCTTACAATGTGAGATTTCTTTCATTTCCATTTTTTGAAAACCGTTATTCTGGTTGAAAGTCTAAATAGGCTCTTAAATGTTATCACCTGCTAAATAATGTGAAGAACACATTCCCTTAAATAGCAGGAGTAAAGAATGACCTTGTAGATAATGCAGTAGGGTAGAAATTGAGAGATCTGGGTTACAAACTTTCTGGGTTACTTCTGTCATATTAGTTAATCATTTGCCTGATTGTCCTTGCTCAACAGGGGTGTTCTGGGGCTATATCCATAAATATTTGAGAGATCACACATAAGGTGGGTATAGAGTCATAAAAATGTCAGAGAAAAATAAATACACAAGAAACCTATGAACGAAGGAGAGAATAAGATTTATTTCTGACATTACAAACTACACACTTTCATGACTTTTCAAGTAAAACTTTTTGAACAGATGCTCTGTGCAGGGAAGGATGACTTGAAAATCAATGTGGCTGAAATAAAGCAATCAGTAAGTAGGTCTATCTTAAATCTTAACTAAACCCTCATCTTTAGTTGGAAGCAGTAGTGTTATAAAATAAAGCACTTTTTTCCGCATAAATAAAGAAAGATAATGTTAAGAAGTTGGATTTGTTTTCCCAGCATTAGCTTTGTCACTCATGTGAAAAGTGAAGTTTTGAAAGAAATTAAAAGGCTTCACATCAGCAGGAGTGGAAGCAAGCTGATTAACCATATTCATGTTCTTGATCATTCTGAAAACACATTCTCTGGGAATAATAGTTCCATATTGACTGAATGTCAGTGAAGAGTATAAAGGATGAGAAGATAAGGAATAGGATTACTATATAAAAGCCTCTTTGCATTGACAGGTTTTGTCCCTTGAGCTGCAGCACATTATACTAAAATGCTATACTTGATTAGTATCTTGAGATAAAAATAACATACTTAACCCTGGATTTTGAGAAGCTAGGGAACAAATTTGGCAAAATAGTTTAAGGGTCAGATTCATAGCAGACCAAAGGCAGTTTTCAGCTGTGAAAGTTCACATTTAATTCCAAGATACCTTCTCTTACAACTCTTATGGTTATACTCCAGGCAGATTTTTGCTAGTTAGGCAGACCTTGTTAGCAAAGAGTACCTGGGGCTTGACAGTGACAGGATTTTTTTCCCCTCACAAAATAAATCACCTTTATTTCTAAATACAAGGGGAGAAAGTGATTATCTTTTATATAGGAGCCCATGATCAAAGCTTTCATCTAGAAAGAAGAAATCTTGGCTCTGGACCTTCTTTGTTGGGGACAGGCTCAGACAGCTTTTACAAGTACTCTCTCGCTCTCAGCTTCAACAATGTTGTAATATAAACAGATGCTGAAATCAAAGCCCTCTCCTACTCCTCCTACAAAGTTAATGCTTAACTGATAGGTTAGAGCCGGGCTCCATGTTCTGCTCCATCTTCCCAGTCTTCACATTTTTTACATTATTTTCTGCATGGATATGCAGCTATTAGGAAGATTAAAGAATTTCCTCCTTTCTATAGTTCACACTTGACATGGGTTAGGGTACTCTCCTGAAACATGAAAGGTGTGAGTTTAAACTCCCTTAGTATGAGAGGGTGATGTTTAACAACAATGTATGAAAGCTGGAACGTATCACCAGCTTCTGCTCTTTTGTTTGTTTAGCTAAACTTTTTGTGGAAAAGTGAATGTTATGTTAGTATCTAAGCAGAACTGTAGATGATGAACAGCCAGATGAGTCTGGCAAAAGCACCAAATTCTCATGCACGCTGTAACATGATGCTTACATTTCATTTGTGACAGGTCCCAATCTTTTATATAATCTCTGAATATTTTCCAAAGTGTCTAGGTGGTGGAGAGATTGAGGTACTACTGAAAATTCACAAGCTAATCTCTAAATGAGAGACTCTGTCTTCACCATGATCTAGAAGTACATTTGTAGCATAGATGGAAATACATGTGACAGTTTTAGTCTAGCTTTCTTGATCAGGTAATACAAACCCTGTAAAGGTATCTCTGCATCTGGATAAATTCTGTTGAGATATTTGTTGTAGAAGTCAGAAGACAAACCCCCGAAGACGGGTAATAATTAGTCCAGGTTATAGTTAGGGGAAAGAGAGGAGGAAATGGAAAGAGGGCAGTTTTCAGAAAAGTAGTGTGTATGTGTGGAACAGAGAAGGGTTTAGAGATTGGGGAATGGGGAATGAGGAATGAGTTGGAAAGAATCATGAAGGAAAAGGACAGGAAGGGAAAGGTACTGCAAAACAGAGAGTGAAAATACAGACACCAGCTAGCCAGGGGGAGGCTTGATATGACTCACAAAATAGTGTAACGATCAGCAGACCTATCAAACAAATGTGTGTTAAACAAATGAAGCATTTGTACAGTGATTTATGGAAGGTAATATAGAGGCAAAGAAACTGTAGCAATAGAACTCAGTAACACAGAGAACCTATGATTAAGTGAATCAGACTCTGTTAAGTATATAAACAAATGCAAGGAATAAGTTAAAAAATTAATCTGTTATGAAGCAAACCCACAAAACACAGAGAATTAATTACAAAGTAAGATAGTTATGAAGAGAATTAATCACAAAGCAAGCAAGTGAAAGAGAGAGAGGGCAAGTGAGGAGGTGGAGATGAAGTAATGAGTAGCCAACAAAGAAGCCAAAAGTACCAGGTGTTGCTGGCTGATGCAAGTGGCCAAGTTTTAACCAAACAGGCTCCAATTTTGCTTCCTGCTGAGTTCTCATCTGTGCTGGGAACATCATGATGCCTCAAGATGTTCTTGCAGGAAGGGAGAAGGTGATGGCTAGCCTCGGCCATGTGAGGAGGAGGAGGAGGAGTGGAAGAAAGTCCTGCTGATGCTCTTGGTTTGTACCTCAGGACTGTAGAGCTGTAACAACAGACTATGGCTAGAGGTTTTTCTGGTGAATTTTATTCTGAGAGACTCTGCTTAGAAATCTGAAAAAGGTTTTCTCGGCCTAGCTATCTTTAACTCCTCCTCCATTTAAGAGGCCTTCCCTAGCCAATTTTGGTTGAGCCCTGGCTGTGGTGTTTATAGCTCTCTCTGAATTTCTGTGTACACTGCAAAATGCTGCCTGGTCTTCTGTTCATTTGTTTCGTTATAAATATGATTTATTCTCTTCTTCCAGCTGATGCCCACATGTTTTTGGGCTGCGATAAAGAGCTGAGTTACACAGCATGAACTGCTGGAGACCAGTCTCGCTTTTCTGGCAGCAGATAATGGAGTCTCTTATTCAGTTTGGATAGTGAGGATTTATGTATGGGGTGTATGCAGGATTCATAGATTTATCCTGAAGTGTGGTTCCAAGGTATGTTCTGCGGATTGTTTCGGCTACTATCTGGCTCACTAATACATGCATGGAAAAGGAGAAACTATCCTATGTTGGAAATGCTGCTTGAAAATGAGGGTCCAAACACCCTCTAGTAAACTTTGAACTGAAAAACAAATATGGAGTTTAACTGAGGCAGTATGTTGTCCTTCAAAATTTGATGAGGTGGTTGCTTTCTATGCCACTGATTCTTTTTTTTTACATTTCATAAGTAAAACTTCAGTACTCCAAAACATAGACTCATCAGTTACATTAATCTCTAAAAATTAGATTGGATTTTGGATGTCAACAGGAGAATTTTCTACAAACATACTTCATTATATCATGGGGTAGTATCAATGATTTAATGTTGTTAAAAAGCCACAGAACAGATCAGATTTTTTTTTTTTTTTTTTCAGTGAGTGGCTTATTGCTACAGTTAACTCATGTCAGATTTTATTTTTCATTGATTTAATGCTACAGTCATTTATAACAATATAATTACATTACATTGACTTTGTTTAAAGTTTGGATATATCAAGAAAGAAATAGTGATACTGGTTAATATTAGATGAGGTGCCAGCAGGGATAATGCAAGTTTCCTTATGGTCTTTTTCTAGTGTTCTTCTCACCTTAAGTCATCTTTACCATAGAAATTTGAAAGTTTCTCAGCCTATGCTTTGCTGTTCCAGTGAAGAGAGCTTCAGAAGGAAATAGGTGAGAGAACAGAGAGAGCAAATGGCTGCCAAAAATCCTGGATGTAGTGTTGTTGCCACTATGGGAGAATGGAAAGAGAGCAGCTGGTACCTCTGATGCTCTAAGGCAGGACAGAGAGGACATGGCCCAGCAAGTAGCTGCTGCATCACCCATCCTTAGCATCCCATTTTGGTAGCTGTTGCAGCAGTCATTTTGGCTTTTTCAGGACCCTGACATAAGATCTTGAAAGACTATTTAAAAATAAAAGGAGACAAGGTGCTGGGGTCGTGGTCGTGTTGCTACTCTGTTCAGCAAGCAGCTTCTTAGGCAAGTAAGCAGCTTGTGTTATTGCTGTGAGCTCTATGTTCCTGTGTTCCAGTCCTTGGTATCTTCTGCATGGTGATGACAAATCATTTTTAATAGCAATTTTGCTTGGAGGAAGATCTGAATGACTACTCACTTTTCTCATGTTCAATAAAAGATACATAAAAATATATGCACTTTTCTCTCTCAGGCTAGGAAACACCTTTATTTTATGGTAAGTTTTCCAAGATGAAATCAAGATTACAGTAAAAGGAATAGCTTTTGTTAGTGTAGCAGATAAAAGTGGGCAAGCTGATGAAGGGGCTGGATGCTTGAAAGCTTATATGCTTTTATTATTGTTGTATAGTGCTAGTATTACTGTAACAAGTTATTGCTTTGGGGTCAATAGGAATTCAGAGTTCTTAATTTCTTCCAGAAATAAAAAAAAATAAAATCAGCCTCTGGCAGAACATAGCATTTGGAAGAGGAATGATGATACTTACAGCCCTAAATCCCATACGTATATTTTGTCCAGGCAATCTCTGAGCTCTAATATGTGGCTTATTACTGACCTTGTTTTGGTGCTGGTCCTCCATTCTTGCTGGCCTCAGCTTTCTGTGGCTCATCTTTCTTTTCAACCTTTAGGAAATAAACAGAAAATTTAGAAAACACAGCCTCTAACTGGTGGGAATGATTAGTCTTTGAATAGAACTTAGAAACCCAAGTTCACCAGTGCTCTGATTTTTTTCTGGGTATTCTGTGTGTTCTTGGACAAGAATTTCCATCTAGATTTACAAACAGGCTTAGATGCAGAGGTTAGAGTCATGTCTTCAGACCTACTGCACAGCCTTGGTTAGCCTGGAGTTACAGTGCTGCATACCCCAGAGCCTCCTTCACATTGCCAAGGCTGGTGTGTTCAGGGCTGCTGATCACAAGCCCAGTCTGTGTCCTTCCATTCGCCTTCTGCCTAAACTTTCTACAGGGCCAATAGACCAGCTATCAATTAAATGATGCAATTCAATACTCACAAAATACAGACAATGTCGACTTTTGCTGCAAAAGTCTCACTGTCTCCCTCACACATTGGTGTAGACCAAGTCCTCATGCACAGCATGTGCTTTGTTCCACCTTGACTTGGACAGAATGGCCTAAAGCGGAGAAGGGACTGAGAAGGTGGGGAAATCTTACATGTACCCAGTGCTATGTGGCAGCACACTGCTTAGTCAAGGCTGTGAGCATTTATTAAAGCTGAATTTGTCTGGTGTTTATCATGATTATTAATAAAGGGAGATATTAGATATGGTAGGCATATGAAAATCAATTTACTTCAAGAGACTTCAGTGCTTCTTTTTTTCTTTCTCTCTCTGCAGACTTGCCTTGCTCTTTTTTTGAATTACTGAGATTAATTTAGGGTTTGTGTTTTTCTGCAAGCATTTTTTTCTTTTTCTTGTCTGCTTCTATTCAGAGAATCTGACATTGAAGTTCTAATATATATTTAAAAAAAAATCAGCAAATCTTGGTACATACTGAAGGAATCTGGATGACCTTTTGCTTTGGAGGTTATTTTCTCCATTTCAGGCTTCCTCCCACTAACATAAGGCCATTCCTTCTTTCTTTTTTAGGTGAGATGCTATCTCTCCTCGGACAGAACATTAAATTTTTGACCCATTTTCCACCTGCTCCAACCTCCTTCTTCCTCCCAACCCTCAACTGCGTCTTTAAATGATGGATGCTAATGAGGTGTGATCTGTTTATTGCACTGAATGTATGGAAACCTTCTAGTCAGATGTTATCCATGACTCTAAGAAAACCTACATACATTCCACCCTCTCCTCCCCTCATTCTGGTTTGTTTGCCAAGTGAAGTATGACGCTACACAGAATTTAGCCATTCAGATTCAGGATTTTTTTTTTCTTATTTAAAGAAAATGTTTTATTGAAAAAATATCAGAAAACTGACACGCAGAACTTGAGACAAGAATGAACACTACTCGTCATGGCCCAACTGCTATTTGAATTGCTATTTGTTTTACTTTGAGTGGTCTTACTTGACGAAGCTGTAATAACTGTACAGCTTAGTAAATGCTTATTTTTCTCACCAGTACTAATTTACAGTTTCTAGGACCTTTGAAGCCTGGAATCTGGAATTCACCCTGTAGCTCATTATCTTCTTCATCCCAATAAATCACAGCCAGTTCTACTTTTAGGAATTCTGACATGACACCCATTAAAATAACTAGAACTATTCCCTCCTGCAATAGAAAATTTTCCTAAATTGGTATAACTGAAAACTTAGTTCCTCCATTTCATGTGTTTCGCAGGCTGTTGGTATCAGAAAGCAAAGCTATTCCACTCCACAAGGAACAATGCTACTGTCATGCTTAAAGTAGATGAGGAGAGAAGTAGAAACTCTTCCTTGAAAGTCAATGAGCCTATATATATATATATATATAAGAGGAAGAGTATATATATATATGTGTGTGTATTTCTAAATACTTAGGTCATGCTAAACAAAATTTCAACACCAAATACAATTACCGTTAGTCAATATAACTAACTGGTTTGTGTCACTAAAATTATAAAAGAGTGGAAATGCCTAGCTAATTCTGATGCCTGATGAACTTCACTTCTGCTTTTCTCCACATAATATTTTATAGTTTGTTTAAAATTTTTATGAGATTTTAGTTTAATTAGAATGTATGTCCACACATCCTTTCTCGTAAGATTACTTTATTAAGTTTCATGTGAATGGCTAATATCTTACACAGTTTCTGAAAACATGTGGTTTCACTTTTCTAATTATTTGGTTAAACCTACACTGTAACAAATTTGGATTGTGAAGTTTTGATTATGTCAAGCTGCAAAAAGAAAAGTGGGGGAGGAGAGGGAATCACTGAACATTTTGTGGGACATTTTAGCAAAACATAAATTTTTAAAGCTCACAAGTAAAAGAGTATCTATCTTTCTGCCTCATTTTAAAATATTCCATCAATTGATATGAAAAAAATGAGTTAATTTTATAGTAAAGATGCATTAAAGAAAAAAAAAATATAACTACAGGATAATATAAGCACATTTTATTTTTCAAAATGGAATGAATTAGTAAAAGCAAACCAAGTAAAATATTTTAAAACCTACTGAATTACTTTTCTGTTTCAACAGTTATAGGGAAGCAAGCTGATATAGATCTGTATGCAATTCCTATAGTTAGAAAGAATATACTGGCATTTTCTCTCATCAGAGAACAAGATGGAGAGGAATAAATAAACCAGCATATCAGAAACAGTCATATTAATATTTCTAATTCCTCACTTCAAATACTGATCAGGACTCACATAAATTCATACTATAGCAGGTTAGTTCTATTTGAAAAGCAACTCACAAAAGAAGCAAATCTATATATTCTTCATAAAAAAGCCCGGTAGGTGGGAAGAAATAAAGGCATTTATTTGATTCGGCTAATTACTGATTGGTATCCAGTATTGTAAGATTATTTGAAAATCTCAGCTTTGACTATGGAATCTAATTGCATAGACAGTTTTCAAAGAAAATCTAGTATTAAGGAATCTATGAATAGTAAAGGCTGTACCTGCCCTGCTGATGGCTGGGGTTGAGGAGGTGGAGGGACGCCTTCATTTTTGACCTCTGCTTCCTCAGGTGATAATTTTGCTCTAGAAAATATTAATCTTATTTTATTAAACATTTTTATCATTTAGATATCTTGAAATATCTGCAGCTCTTTTATCAAGAACAGGTATAACACTTGTTTTCTTCTTGCCTTCAGTAATCAAGCCAATTAGACCTTTAATCAGGTTTAGGTCTGATTAATGCCTTAAAGCAATTCCCAGTCTGTCCAAATGACTGTTATTTCTTACCACTAGTACTTTTGCTGTAGAATAAGTTGCTTCTAGTCTTAATGATTAGATTGTTGAACTATATATAGAGATGCAACTTCTCACGCACAAATTCGAAGGAGAGTGAAAGCTTTCTGGTTAGAGTAGATCAGCACTCAGTTTTGTGTGTTGAGTATTTAACATTTAGTTTATATCTTTAGACATAGAACTGAAATTTTAGGTCCTAAAGAAACCTGTGGTTTGACCAGGAAATGAGAAATCAAACAATATTCCTCTCACCACACCAGCTACACAGCAGAATACATGAACTTGTGAGAGGTTTAGTTTCTCTACGGTCCTGATATATGCTTTTAAGAAATAATGACACCCCAACAGTGGTTTGTAAGTATTTGTTTTAGTAAGTTAATTTTTGCTTTATTCCATTCTTTTTATTTGAAAAATTGGAAATTAATTCTTCTATTCTTTTTTTTCTATTTTCCCACGTGCTTACAGACAATACCACATGATGCAATATCTTACTTATAATTATGATGAAATTAAATTTTATGTGAATACTGTCCTGCAGATTAATAAAATACAACTTTCTAGAGTTTTTTATAACAAAGGTATGATTTTGAGTTTGTATAGATTGCAGATCATCCTGCACAATTCTTTACAAAATTAAATGTGATCTGGCTTATATATAAAACTCATTTTTAGATGTCTGTAACACTATGTTGATTGAATAAAATTTAATGATCCATTCTTGTTCTTAATTTCACTTTATTCATTACAGGTCCATATGTTTACTTTAAGCACTGAATTTGGACTAATACTTTATGGCATCAAAAATGTAGAACTGAAATCTCCTTTAATTTATCTCCATAGTTACATATTCAGTAAAGATATGAAAGTATTGAAAATATAATAATCACGTGTGGCTGTCAAATATTGCCTCCATCATGATGTTTCTAGTGTCTATCAAGATGGGTGTCTAAACCTTATTTTATTATGGTATTATCTGTAAGAATGAGCCAACTAATAATGTTAATCAATTTGCAAGTCTTGTTCCTACATTGACACCTATGAGATTGACCTTTGAAAAGTGAGTTGGATTTCAGTCCTAAGAAGGAAAAAAATAATAAACAACCCACAGGCATGAATTTATATTTGTTAGATATAGATATAGTAGTAGAGCATTTGAATTTCTGCTTTTATTGAGATCTGCTGTCTGGCTTACTTTGAAACACAGCTCTTTCTGATGCCCCAGTTTGTTTTAAAAATTAGTATTTGCAATAACGAGAAACAATATCTGAAGTATTTTTCATTCAATTATATAAGTCAGGACATAGATAGCTTTTCTTTTGGATCTGTAGTTCTGCCTTGATGTTCCTTGTACAACAGCTCACAGAAGAAGAATATGAGGAAAATATTTAGAATATGAGTTAGTTTTTCCTCTATCAATAAATTATGTGAGATTTTAGTGGATTAAACTAACTGTTGTAGGAAGCTGCTCATTTGCTACATACAAAATATACCTGCAGACTGAATCTTTTCTAGGTCAACTGTTATCTCATAAAACCCAAAATTCTTTGCTATTAAAAATGTATAGAATAAGCAACTTTGGTCTTTGATTATTTCAAATGCTAAAGGTGCACATAAAAACATTATATGCTGAAAACGTAGAGCATTTATTAAAAGAGAATGCACATTTATGTTAAAAAATTCTGCAAAATTATGCATTTTTCCCCCTTTAAAATGTGTTAAGAAATAATTTTAGTTCTTTTTAATTAGAGTGTTTTCACCATTTTAATTTATATTTAAAAGGCATTCAAAAAGGATGTAACAGACATTAAAAAGAAAGCACCTTTGGGAACCTGCTAATAACTATTGACATCCATGACTAATGAATGTTATATTGGCTTAGTCTGTGACTAATGAAATAAACGTTTGGAACCCCCTTACATGATACTGCTTGGTAAAGAATATTCAGGCCACAAGAAACCTGATATACTGATACCAGCGGAGGTACAAGTTCACTTCTTGAGTCCAGCAGGCTGATTAACCTGCTCCAATATTTAGTGTCTCTTTTATGTGCTGTGGCCATTTAGTTATTTTTATCAGCCTCTGAACACACTAAAAGCACTTCCGTTAATTGAACATCATGATGTGCTGTTAAGTAAGAAGATTAACAGTGCGGCCGGCAAAGCAGATAGTCTGCATCCAATTAGCGTCTTAGTTCTCTTGGCTCTGGGTAGTGTTTATTTTATGCTGTATTTATGGCAAAACCTACAGGGTTTAGGGATTTCAAGCCTGTCTCATGCTTTCTTTAGCTACAGGTGGAACACATCTTATATTTGCTAATGATGTCCCTTCTTAAGTCACGAAAATTACTTCAAAAACTTGCAAGGTTGTAATATACTTTAACTCCTCATGAAACCACTGAAGTGACCACTTTGTGTTTCAAAGAACATTTTTTCCCTTCAAGTAAATGTTAGTTGCTCCACCACTTAAAGATGTGGCATATTCACAGATTTTTCCAAACTTTTGACAATGTTTTTTCCTCCAGGCAATTTTTTTAATGAAGGCATAAATTTGAAAGCAGACACCCACAAACTGGATCTTATATTCTCAACTTGTGCAAGAAATTATTTCCCATGAAATAAGGCAGGTATCTTATAAACAGAGGTCATTTAAATACCAAATATTCACTTAATTTGTAATCATTGCTAAAGCAGCCTTGAATCTTGTAGATCACTTTTTTTCCACAATGCCATTTGAAGCACTGCTAAAGAATGAAGTACTGGTTAAATCATAATAATATACAGAGAGAAGTGGGACTTCTTCCTCTGAATAGTCAGAGCAGCACCCTTGTTGCCTTTGCCTGATATTTGTGATAAAATGCACAAAAGACCTGTGAACAGAGATTTAACTGCTGGTGTTGTGCTGGTGCTGTGTTTAATAGACATATCTATGAGAGTGAACTCTAAAGGCTGCTGTGTCTTCCTCAGCAGGCAGCTGCTCCATCTGTGGGGGTGTTCAGATTGATGGATACCATCAGAAGTTTTTGTATTAGATCACCGTGGTGGGCTACAGATATCACAGCCTGTGTTTCACTTCCACTCAGAGCTTCCCCTGATGCAAAACGTGATGTGCAAACGTTTTCCATAGCTACCTGACATTAGAGCTTGTCTCTGTTATTCAAGGATTTTGATAGCTAAAATGAGGACATCTTTCTTCAGAGCTCCATAATAGTAGTCAGACAACAACTGCATTAAGTTTTCTTTTTATATTTATCATGATTTTCTCTCTCCACTGTTTAAGATTTGACAATTATTTTGCCTGTTTTCTGGATATTTTCTTTTTTTAAAATCACAGTATGCATTTATCCATGCTCCTTAATTCCATGGGCCTAATTTCTTAAAAGATTTTTCTATTTTTCTTAAAAAAAAATTAAAAAAAAGTCTGTAGCTCGAATTTTTAATAGCTACTTTTTGTCCTATTTTTAAAGTCAGATGACACTGACTATGATCTGACTCACTGTGCTTCAGTTAAGAGAATGGGTTATGCTTTTAATGAGTCTGTCAGGAAGAGGTCTCTAAGTGTATTATATTATAGTAATCAGTAGATGTACATACTATCACCATAGAGTTCAGAGAAGTATGGTTAGAAATAATTAGGAAAAATATCTGAGAAGCATTTAGTAGCTGCGTATGTCAGGATATAGCTTACCTAAAAGATGATTTTTTACTGTTTTGATATAGTTGTCTTCTCACTAATTCATAAGGTTTTTCTTGTGTTGCAGTTCGTCTATTGGCACGAAAGTATTAGATGCAGCCTCTGCAGCCTGTGTTTGAAGCAGTAGTAGGTTTTACAGCCTGGGGGAATTTGGAAATGTACAACGACCTTGATTTGTTTTTGTCTTCCAGAAATGTAGAATATACTTTTTCCATTCAAATTTAGTTCTATATGTCAAACACAATTGATAGGATTCCATCAGCTTATAAGAGCAAACGGATGAGAATCACTTCTGCAGCAATAGGCTGGAAAAGGCAGGATGCTGGTATTTCCTATTCCTTTTCACGTTTCAGTTTATAAAATTACTCAGTTAAAGTTGGATCCATATCTTAAAGACGTATCTTTCAGAACCTTTCCCAGATCTCGGTTGACCCTGAGGGTGACAGGGTCATCATGCCATAACTTGATGGATGGGTTGGAGGAGGTGAAAAAATTGATTGTCAGCCTGCCAAAACTACAATTGTTTATACCACCTCTTGCTAGTGATTTTTGTTTTTTTTTGATAAAAGTAACGTGTGAATCGGAGAGGAATGGGGCATAGGACAGAAGGAAAAGAATAAGCCTGCTCCTACTTAAAATTTAACTTTCTTGGTACTGCAGTTTCAATGAGATAGAAGAAAAGGGTTTTGTCTATCCATAGAAAGCACTCTGTTTTTAAACTTTCTTTTTTTTTTTTTTTTTTTTTTTTTTTTTTTAAGGACACAAACAGTCCCACCAGTGAGTGTTTATATCTGTACTTTTTACATATCTTTGTGGGTAGAATTTCTTCAGCAAAAGCATATTGCTGCCTAAAATGTGACTGGTGTTAGCTAACAAGAAAACTCTGTGAGCTTGGATAGTTCTCTTTTTCAGTTATAAGTGTATCTAGACCCAGTCACTAGACCTAAGGGAGCAAATATTGCTCACCTCTTGGTCTTAAAAAAAAAGAAAAGAAAAGAATAACTCCTTCATAAACTTTATTATAGTAGAATTTTATTTACTGAGGTAGAATCTCTGTTCTTGTAATGGTCTTGACCTGTAGTCATTTAAGCAACTGAATAAAGAAAGCTCTAGTCACTTAAGAATTATCGTTTTGTATGGACTCACAGCTAGAAGGTAGGAGTCACTACCTCGTCACTGTGCTCGTGTGATCCTACAACCACCTGGTCATGACTGAATTTCTCAAGTGTTTATCACTGTTTCTCTCTAGGAAGATTGTAATTCTATTATCTGCCTTTCTGCATAGTTTGTATAGGAAGATCATAGTGGACAAGGTTGATAGTGTTTATCTTTGTAGAGTGGTCTTCGTTATTTTTAAGCAACTACTAAGAAACTCATCAGGTGAGTTGAACTCTCTTAATTATGAGTTTACCAGATAAAGGAAAATTAAATATACATGAAAGGCAGATATTCTTGAGTCATTGCATCATTACATCTGTTCTGTTTAAGAGCTGAAAGACATTTAGCATGGGGTGAAGAGCAGACCCCGCAAAAGCAAAATTGAACTCTCCTGATTGTATGTTTTTTCAATGTGCAGTCTCATTCTTGGTGACCAATCTCCTCACAACATTTCTCAGTTATGTTCTCTCTTAGTAAAAGTGGGGAAAATGACTTACAAGAAGAAAACATTTTGATTTTGTCTATACTTTGGGAAGAGTTAAGTTTCCCTTTGCAACAAAATTTAGAATTGAGGTCAAGTTTAAGAAACAAAAGCAAATATGATAATTTTTAAGTGGCATGCTCCAATTTTTTCCCCCATAAAGGTATTTTACTTTTCAACTACTTTAGTCACAAAAGCTTGACATACTTTTTGCAGAGGAACTGGGGAGATGGACACATTGCCTAATTTGAATTAAAAAGGATGCACAGATGCGTGACAGACACCTGTGGGAAACAGTAGCAATAAGCAGGGAGGATAAACATCTGTGGTAACTGCTTTTCTGTACTCTCTTATAAGCAAATTGTCCCTGTGGGGGAAGGGAAGAGTAGTGCATTTGGAGTTCTTTGTGACAGAAATGTTATCACTTTTATAATGTTAACACTTACATCTGAGGGAACAGGAAATATCAAGGAAATTAGTTATAAATTGCACCTCTTTTGGAAAGCTGAAATTCTTTGTGTTATCAAAAGGATGAAAGCTCTAAGAAGTCTGTAATGTATTCCTCTAAACTCATCGTGTTTTCATGTACCCTTAAAGTGTCCTCTTTCCACTGCAGTGACACTAAGCCTTATGTTTTTGGTAACATAAATATTTAAAGCATGTCACCAACACAATCTAATCTAGTCAACAACATTGCAACAGAGAGCTAAGTGCTGCAGAATTTGTGGCTTAGCAGAGAAAGAAAATTCTTTAAATATGGAAGCAATATGGTCTAGTTCATAAAGCATTAAATTGGGCTTTACCTCAGTTTCAACAAGTACTCAAAATTTTATGCTTCTCTCCCTAAAGGCAAAACTGAACACCTTCTCCAGAATCAATATTATTGTATAAATTATAGCTCAGACTGAAGAGAAAGATGGAGGGAGAACAAGAGGGAGTATGACTCCCATAGTCCCCTGAGTTGGGAAGGGAAGAACAGGGTTGTAGCTTCTACTGTAAAGACTGTTTAGGAATTTTATACAAATAATTAAATACAAGACTCACTGGACTGCACAGAACTTGTAAAGATGAAAATGCGAAGGTCAAACTGCAGAATAAATCTAACCTATATAGCACTTCGTGGCCTCTGTGACCTGGAGCTCATGAGGGCCAGGCTATCACTGATGGGTTTGATTTGGGAACTCATTTGATTCAGCAGCAAAGGGAGAAGGACAAATCAAGCTCCTCCAAATCAGTCTGAACACAGTTGTGGAGGTTAGTATTTCAACTCTATCTCACTACACAGAAGAACGTTTCATGAAAAAAACTTTGTTGTTTTGGCTGACCTACTGTATTCACTTTCAATTCACATGAAGGGTTTATTTAATTTCAGATAATTCTGTGAAGAATCTATGCTCACTTTTTGCTTCTTTTTTTTTTTTTTTTTTTCAGGGAAATGTGAACTAAAAGCTCTACCTTCTACCTCAATTTTTCAAATTGGTTGTTTATATGCTATACACAGCAGTATATGCTTTACTATACAGTACTATATGTTGACGAGAAAAAGAAAAAGCCTACAAAATCCGTTGGAGCTCTTCCATGCTTTCAAACTTCAGTATTTTCTTCCTAATTTAGGTGACTCTTTACTCTTGGTATTCCCACCTCTCCACAAAACCATTTTTCTTTACTTGTAAGATGACCTCCACACAGCAATCACAGAGTTTATCCAAGGAGAAGGCTATATTACCACTATCACTGTATTGAAACTAGGCTGGTGTCCCAAATGGGTGAAAGCTGTCTTCTATGTCTTCACAGAGCCATGGAGGGATTCTCATATATATGCTGGAGATAGATAGTTCCTTCCACTAGCGTTTTTTTCTTCTACTTAACCATGAGCTATCCTGCTCTTTGATTCTGGGGCTGCCTGCGCACAGTTAACTTTAAAGAAAAGTAAATCATTTTGCTGAAGTTATGGGAAAAAAAAAAAAAAAAGAATCTGATGGGATTATTTTTCTGTTTAAAGTTCACCACATCCATAAGTCTTCGCAAGACTGAGTCTTAAGTGTCAGAAGTTATACCTGAATGTTCTCAGACTCCGAAGTACCCTGTGCTGGAGATAAACCCAGATAGAGACATTCTAAAGGCAGAATAATCTCTTTGGTGGTAAGATGCAATAAAATATTTGCTTTCTCAAGGTCACCAGTGTTGGAATTCTATTTCTATTTAAGAAGGGGGAAAAAAAAAAAAAAGCCAAACTCTGGAGTGTTTGAAATACAGACTGGTTAAAATAAGTTTTTTTTTCCCCTCATATATTAGGCTTAGCTAATAGATTTGATATCCCCTCAGGTTAAAGCTTGTTCTTGAAACAATGCAGATTTTAGCAATGTGGAAGAAAAGATTTATTTAGTATTTAAAGGCTCAGTCAGGACTGTAAAAGCTGGAAAGAAGCCATTTTCCTCTGCTGTAGCCTTAGCTTTCACTGCTACAGCACTGCCATTTCTTCTTGGGATAAAATATGCCTTTTTTTTTTTTTTTCCTTCCACCAGCCATTTGTCAAAAGCACTACTAAGTTCCTGATTAAGCAGTTTATGAATAGCTGTAAATTTTATTAGGGAAAGCAAAAGATATGTGTGTCTTTTTAGCATCATATATTTTTCCAGAGTTACAAAGGGTGATCAGTTTTCCTTCAGGTGTAATCCTGGATAAAGTATTCTCAGTTACTACTTTCCTGTTCATTCATACGAAGCTGTTTAGCTTTTAGTCTAGACCCTCTGTATTTAGGGGGATCTGACTGTTGGAAGTGAGCACTGGGCACCCCTTATTCTACTCCCTTGCATATATATTATCTCAATTACCCGGCCCTATACCCTGTGGTGTGCCCCTGTACACACTGTAGTGCCAAATCTGAATAAAAGCTTGGGGTCTGCAGTTTCATGCATGCTTTTCATACCAGTGAACCAGAAGTGCTCTAGTATTTGCGAAGTGCTGCAACTGCAAAGGTGTTTCACTGATTAGCTTGCTGTGAAGTTGATATATGCTGTTCTGGAATAGGGCACACATAAATACATTTTGTGGACACAGTTCTGAATGCTTGGGGAGCAGGTAGGGTGAGTTTACAACCGTAGAAGGATTCAGAGCCTCCTGCTATAGCCCTGGCTCCCTGCAGCTCCCTTGGCTGTTCATGCAGTTATTTTACCAATGGATAACATTGCACTGGAAGCAGCGTCGTGTGTCAGCAGGTCCTGCTTCCCTATCTCAGGTGGCAAACACGTATTAGGGTGCCTTCTGGAAACTAGTGAAACTCTATCATAGGTATGAGCCAGATTTTGCTTCTCACCTTTTTCATCTTACAGTTGTTCTGAAAACGTAAGCAGTCTGTAGTTAAATTACTGATTTGTTCTGCCATTTCTCACAAAAAAACCAAGGTCTGCTTTCAGCTCTTTTCTTGCTTTAGTGATGCCCTCAGGCACAAATGATGGGGAAATTGTCTGATAATTGCACCACTGTCAGCAGGACAAAGTCAAATCTTTTTCATACGCTCTCAGCTGTACCATTTCTGAAGGGACAAAAGGGGTAAAAAGCAATAGCAAGCATTTTTCCTTTCTAAGTGTGCAGATATGATCCTGGACTCACAGAAGGAGCAGTCTGCTTGGTAAGATAATGTCATGTCTATACAATTCCTTTTGACACAGACAGAAAAATTGTACCTTGCTATTTGTAAATAAAAGAAGTAGTGCATGCTGAATATACAAACATTTTAATAACAGCTGTTTCTCCAAGTGTTTACTTTTTGGATAGGAGCAAGCAGAATTTGCTGTACTGGTTCTGTATAACAATAACGTAAGATATGTAAGTCCTGTATAAAGAACTAGACAGAAAAGTTTATGCAATCCCATTGGATTCAGTAGCCTAACCATGTGCAAAGTTACAAATGACTTTGATCTACTTACTGTACTGTCAAAGAGTCAGATGCTCCTGCGAGGAAGATACAATAACCTCAGCAACCTTGCATGCTGTATCCTTTGTAGTAGAATCCCGATCACCAGTGCCTTTCTTGCCAAGTCTTTGGGTTCTACTAATTGTTTCTTAATCCTACTGAGTATTTTATCTGCTCTCCTTTTTTATGGATATTTACCTTTTGACACATGTCTGTACAGTGGATGGCAGTTTGGGAAAGGTTTCCAATTATTGGTCTGCTGTGTATAAAAAGCTCTGATAGGATATGGTGTATTTTACTTCTGGAACCTAACAAAATTTCTCCTCATTTTATTTCATAGTTGGAAAAATTCTTCAGAAAGAGAAATTATTTTGCAGTATAGAGTGACCGAAGTATCCTAGGGAGATGTTGTTGCCTTGAGTTGCATTTATTAATAAAATGCAAGATTTAGAAATGCCAATTACTTTTTTAAGACCACCACATATACTTTAAGAGAACTTATTCCTCAGGCTTCCATTTTAATATAATTTTATGCAATTTATTCCTTCTTCTCTGTTGCACCACAAATGTTGCTGATCTGTGGACAATGTATGATAAAAAGCATGATTTGAATGGTAATGATCAAAAGCTGCCGTCATTGCATGAAAAAATGAGGAAAGAATTATTTAAGAGCAATAGTTCTCAGTTGTATGGAGCCTATTTATGTATATATATATTGTCTTTTCAAATCACCGTCCTCCATTTTTTGTCTACATCCTGGTTTTCTCAGTCGGAAATCCTGATGCACTTAAAAGATGGCTGGTAGAGACTTGTACAGACTCTTGTAAATAAAGAGAATTAGTATACGATTATAATAATAAAGCTAAATGAAGAGCAAGTGTAATGATCCAACCATAATGATTCTATGATTCTAAAGGAAGACTTCATATTTCATATAAACAAAATGTATTGAGAGGGAGATATTTTACAACTTTCTCCTGAAGTCATCAATGTTTTTAGGCCTGTATTTGTTCCTCCTCAGCATTTATGCCATCCTATTATCACAATATCTGAGTACTTGCCCACCTCTTAACATATTTATTTGCATTTCTTCTCTATATTTTACTACTATCTCACTGGAGGACTGAAATGCAGAGGCTGGGATTCATCCTCCTGAAGGCAGAATAAGCCCTTTTATGCCTTTCTTATCACAACATTACAGCAGGAACCAGGGCAACTAGATTCTGAGTGGGACAGCTGAGATAAGGGCCTGCAGAGGACCTGTAGAAGTCACTTAATATGGTCACTTAGAGACCTTGTAGTAAAGCAGGGACATGAACATAAATCTTAAGAGTCCTTCTCTAATTAATTGTCAAATTTTCTCTTCTCAAAAGGAGTAGTGTATGTTAGCCCTACAAAACTCACAGCACATGAGGGTTACTATTGCACCCTTCTGTGTTTGCTTCCTTTTTTTTTTCTGTTTTGTTTACCTCTGCAAAGATTATTCAGAGACTAATATGGAGAAGTGTGCAGGTTTTTCACTTGTTTTCCTTGAGGGGTAGACAGTTTGATGCATAATCCTATAATAGTGCACTGACTTTGCTTGAAATATTCATTCATCTAGTTGCTATTCTCTAGATACCAACCATAGTTACTAGATAAGACAGACATGAACAAGGAGAAACATTAGAAAGTCGTATCTATGATGTCACTTGTTTTTCCTGTGGACGAGCTATCAGAAGAAAACATGTCCATTAACCCACCCTTCCTAATATGAAGGAAATTAATATTATATGAGACTATTATTATGTGCAAAATATAAAGATGAATCTTAAAAATACGACAAATTCTATTGATGCTGAAATATAGAGTTTGATTTCTAATCCTTTTTGTATACAGGATGCTATGATATTAGAGAAGGAAACACATATTTTCTCAACTTTAGAAATCCACAATTCAATACACAAAGGTGGTGTCTTCTAGGAAGAGTTAATGGAATAGCAGACAGATAGGCAAAAAAGAGTCAGGACATTTTTGTAAATCTAAGAAAAATATGCACATGTAGGAAATTTAATGATGTGTTCTCACTTGAAATAAGGATTTAACAATAGCTTAGCTGAAGAGAATAGGTTGTGTTCCATGCACGGCCTGAGCATAGAAAGAATAATTAAAAAGGAAGGGGGAGAGAAGTAGGAATTAAATAAGCTATTGAAAATGAGAATTATTTCAGTTTTCATTAGATTTCTGCATTTTTTTCTGCATTTTCTCTTCAAAGAGATTTTGAGAAGAAAGTCCTTAAACAAGATGCAGAGTTTTCTAGAGAACCTGACAATAAGCAGAGGGAAAAATGCTGCATCTTTGAAAGGAAGCTGGTGGAGTAGTTACTGAGGGATAAACAAGAGGAGGCTCAAATATATTGGGTTCTTAAACAAAGCATATTTCAAAAACAGTAAATTCAATTTTCAACCTTGCAATCAATCATTCAAATTATACCTATTATGAAGAAAAAGAAAGTCCTTGCCTTCAAACCCACGCAAGGTGAAAAATTTCAAAGAATAAATCCCAGTAGATTTGTGTTTCTGCAACATTTATTTCCTATTTTCATCATTTACTGGTTCAGAACATTTTCAATACTCCTTAGTTTATAAAAGGTCCATGAGAGGTTAATGGGAGTTCTTACTAGAAGAACCTATTTAAGGATGGATGAATTCTTATCCACTGTCTTGAGACAGAATAGGAGTAAAAATGAAAGAGAGCCACATCATTAAGTCTGTCCTTGTCAAATCCATTTTATGTATAGTTAGGCCACTGTCACATAAATAAGCTTTTACATGGCATTGTATTATATATACCATATATATCACTGAATAGTGTTTGCCAAATTTTACATCTCTCATCTATGCAAAGTGATAAAATGCTGCTGGTTGCATGCTTAATTTCTTGTCTTTCTGCTTGGACTTGGATGGTGTTATATCTGTGTGCTCTTTCACACTTTTTTTTTTTTTTTTTTGAATGGGGAGAGATGATAAAATATGAATTGGAAACAAATATCTAGTATTGCTCTTATAATTGCAGCAGGAGCCAAGGAGCTGCCCTATATCCACTCAGTGCTGCCATGTCACGTTACTCCTGTAAAGAACAAACACACAGGCCATTTCCCAAGTTTTGTGAACCCTTTCAAACGTTCACCATGTCAGCTGTTTTCTCTGTCTGCTGCTCACATCAGCTTCAACAAAAGGCTTTTTAGCACTGGAGGCTTTTCTTCTACATTTCAGGTTGAACTGCCGTGGAGATGGGCAAAGGAAGAAAATCTAAGAAAATACTCCTAGAGTAGTTGCATGTCTAGTTTGAAGTAATGGTGGAAGTGGACCAGGAATTAATATATTCTGAAAATAAATTTGGTGTCAGCAACATTAAAAAAAATTCTCCAGCTCCTCTTCCCTCCATTGCTTTGAGTTTATTACAACCTCAAAGAAGGGATTTAGAGCTAGTGGGGAATTTTCCAGTGGAAAGGCTTTCTTTTCTTTCTTTTTGTTTTTTATCAGAAAATATTGCTTCAACAAAAGAGAACTTTTCCTGGAAAACCTTGTACAAGTTCTGACAGGGCACAGGCTTCAAGTGAAAGAGGGAATTTGTCATCAAAAGCAAAGCCAAAGAGGAGCTGTTTGTTTGTTTGTTTGTTTATTTATTTATTTATTTTACAAGGTAACTAATGGTTATGTGGACTAGGTTTGTACCTTGATTTATAACTTCTATAGAACAAAAAGGGTCGCAAGTAGAACCATTCAGTTCTATGGATGTTCTCATTTTTTGGTGAGATTTGAGGGTAATTCCAAACCGTGTTATACAGAAATATGAATCTTCCCCCTTCTCCCCTCACCCCACAGCTCTCGCATCCTGCAAGCACTAAGCTTGGAACATGGTTACAGTTAAGTAGTTGAAAAACTTTCACTTTTTTTCCTTCTAATAAAAGCTCCTTCTTCAATAGAAATGTTACAGAAATAGTTAAATATTTTACAGTAAAGTTGAATAGCTTAGTATCAATATCAGAGCTGGATGGTAAAAAATCTAAGCAGGGATAATTTGGCAGTTTTTCACGTGGTTAGTTTCTGAGTTAGATCACTATTTGAAGAAAATCTCAGTCATATAACCAAATTGATTAGGAGAGTGTAGGAAGGAGTTCCCATATGAAACATGAGCTGACTGACAATCAGACATGCTACTGGACAAGGTGGATCAGTAGTTTATGCTAGGGGATACTCCTTATTCTGCAACCTTATAGATTCTTGAGTTGTACTGTTCTATTTTTTAATATCGAAAAATCATTTTTTTCTTTGCCAAAGGTATTACTGACTGTGAAATGAAATAATAATAGTCCTACATTCAATCCATTATAGGTAACTGCTCTTGTTCTTTCATCCAGGCATATTTCTAACTTATTGGAAAGATGCTCTTTATTCTGCTTATAAATGATTTTGTACTTACCAATGTAAGCATGAAAGATTCCAAGTATGAACAAAAAATAAACATAAAGCAAGTATCTCTATCTTGTTGGACATTTTCTAAATTGATGAATAAATAGAAGCTTCTCCCAAGACTTTACAGTCTTCAAATTTCTCAGTTAAATCTCAAGCGATGTTCAGATCAGGTAAGTAATACAGCAAATATAGCATTTTTCTTGTTCTGCTTTACTTTAAGGTCAAAGGTATGAGGAGCTTTTAGGAGCACCATGAAAAGTTTTCACAGAATCAGAAGACAAGAAAACACTTTTAAAGAAGGATATAGGATATTTTATTAGTATTCACATAATCTTTTTCAGTGTTTCTGTGACTTTGAAATTTTTAAAAATACACAATAGAAATATGATTCTGAGTGTAACAGGCTTACTTACAATAGCAAAGTGACAATGCTTTGAACTTTTTAATAAAATGAGGCTCTGTATGGTCTTATTACCTGTTTTTTTTTTTTTTTTTTTTTTTTTTTTTTAATATTGGTCAATTTAGCCATATATGACAAAAGAGTATAAAACTCTCACAGACTGGATAGAGATCCAATTCTGTGTCCCTGCAGATGATGCAGATAGGTTTCAGCCCTGAGCTGGTCAAAGAGAAATCAGCCAGCCAAGAAGTCTATGAAGCCTGTCCATGGCTCTGAGTCAACCAGCTGCACAGTCACGCTCAGGCAAAGAGGTGGGTCAGGGTTAAGGACGAGTCTGAGAGATGGAGGTGGGGAGAAAGCTGGAATTAACTACACTGAGGAGAGATGTTACAGAAGAGTTCTTCAGAGGATACTAGGCTTTCTACTCTTTATGCTTCATAGGAAATAGCTTGGAAGGCAAATGATGACCAAAGCGTATCCATGTTTTAACACGTTAATGAAAAAAAAAAAAACAATTAAATATAGGAATATATCTATTTAGAGTCACTAAGATTGCTATTATTTTTCAAGAAAAATTTTGAGAAATAATGTTTTAGGGGGTTCATCCGAAGCCTATTATCTTTTTATGATAATTTGGGCTTTGGAGCAGGCTCTCTGTCTTCAAAGCCCCAAATCGTATCTCTCCACTCACAAAATCACCTTTCAACATTTCAGGAACACAAAAGGAAGCATTGTGAGGCTAGTAAGTGCCTTTAATGTAGAGTATAGCCCAGTACTAGAGCTCGTATTTCATTTTCATATATTTTGAATAATCCTCTGCAGTTGTTTTGCAGTTCTGCCTTGATCACCTTCTTTAATATCTATTCTAACCATGAAGAATTTCTGCTGATCATTTGAAAGGGTTATGTGGCTAGGACCTCAAGACAGGAAAATACAGATTTTGTTCAGTGTTAGTTTCACTTCCCTTGAAGTAGAGTAAAAAAAGCAGGGAACTGGAAGGAATTAGTAACATTGAAGTAAAAGGAACATGAAAGATTCTCAGTTCATGTAACTCAAATAATTATAAAGGGTAAATCTCTTGACTTTGCTTCTTGAATGTTAAAAGATTTTTTTTTCTTTTAGAAGAGACAAGATCAAATAGTTTAAGACTCAGACTGACCTACTTTAAGTTTCTTATGATTTTCTGTGGATTAAAAGAAAATCATCCTATACATGTTTGGAGCCAGATCCTCCTCCTTAGATTAAACTTAAATGAAGGCAACCTTCTTTGAAGATGGTGGAGTAACTCCAATGTAAAATTGGCACAATTGGTAATCAGGCCAGTTAGTGGTAATACAGAACAGTATGGCAGTACAGATGGCAGTTTTACCTGTGGGAGGCAGATAAAGTCACTTTAGTCTCTGCAGGATATCTCTCTCGCAGCACTTTACTTCAGAGAGTACAATCAAGAGAGTAAATACATTGGTCACATTCTGAAATTTGTACTTACCTAAGGCAATTATTAGTTTGAGATTCCAGTGTTCAAAATGCTTAAAGGGGAGATATGCAGCTTTGCATACTGACAGCCAAAGGATGGCAGATAGGCACATGAGGGCGCATGTCGTCCTAGTGAGAAAAAAAAGAAAGTAAAATCAGGTCAGATACATTCCTGATCAGCTTGGAGATGTCTTCCCCATGGTCTCTCCAATCTGTCTGTGTTTGAAAGATAATCATTACCATTGCCTAATGTGAAAAGTGCAGCTGTCTTCAAGCTGAATCTTGTACCTCAGCATCAGGTCTTCTGATAGTCCCTTACTGAGTGAGTGAGTGATGCAAGTGCTCTGCTTCCTCTTCAGAAAAATCTGTCTATCTCCAGTTTGTCACTATGAAAAGTTCAGTTATTACTGAAATGATATTTGACTATTATAGTATACAGACAGTGATAATGCTTTCTTCCTTAAAGCTCTATGGTACTAGTTCTTACCTCAGTAATACATAGGCTCCTTTCAAACACGCTAGTGCAGTGTAGAAATCACCAGAACATCTCTGGAGGAGCTAGGTGAGGTAAGCTATAAAATTAAGCAAGTTCATAGTTTTCAGATGGGTAAATTAGGTTGCAGAGAGTACCAGGACAGTTACTAGACAGTTTATGTATCTCACTTCCTGCTCTACAAGAACATCCATAAGGCACATTGGTCCACCTTGTGCTGCTCCAGCTCATCTAGCTTCCTCCACATCCAGCAGTAATCAGTCGAGTCTAGTCAGAACCATATCCTTATTTACACCTATGATCTTTGCATATAGTTTCTCAGAAATTAGGATATTTAGCTGTAATGAGAAAATATTTACATAAATGTTCTTAAAAGTGTAATTTTTCAGAAAATAGCGTGAAATTTTGAACTGCAAAATCTAGAAGAAAAATAATTTAACAAATCAAAACCAATTTAAGTGCCACTTAAAGATGTCATTAACTGCTGCAAATTACATGTTACACATACAGAAGCATCTTATTTACTAACAGTTTCAGATAGCAAATAATTCATTACTGGTGATAAAAAGAACCAGCTTTGAATTATACTGTCCAACCACATGTAGAAAATATTGCCTGATCAGACTGTATAAGTTCTAATATTTAATGGCTTCGTCTTTTACATTGAAAAACAGAGGAAGTAGATTTCTTCATTCTTTCAGGGTAACATTCTCCCCTGCAGAAGGATGAGCATGAAGCTTGGGCACCGCTACCTCCACACTGCTACACCAAGTGATATGTAAACAATGAGATGCTTTTTACAAGGGAGTGCAATAACCTTAGTGTAGCTGTGCCTCTTTTTTCTCCACTTAAAATCATTGCTAATATTGCTACTGACCTGTAGGTCCTGGAACAACAACTTACTTGTAAAATGTTATTGTTTCTGACCAACAGACCACATGGCTGGGGAATTTTCCCAGGCTCATCATGCATAGGTTTTTTTCTCCTTTGCCTTGTATGTGTCTGTAGGGACACATTCAGATCTTACTCTATAACAATATGGACAAAATTTCATCTGTTTTTTTTTTGTTAGTTTGGTGAACTGAAGACCATCAAAAGATACAAAAATGTGTTATATAAAACCTGAGCTCCTAAAATTTGTGAGCCTTGCAAAAGTTCATTCCAGATCTGATTAAGGTTTGAGGTCTACTAAACTGTGGCAACAAATAACCCAAGAATTGAAATATTAAGTGTAGGAAATCAAGACTTAATAGTGCGTCTGCACTTCTGTGCTTGGCTCTTTCTTGGAGCCACTATAAGAGAACATTTTGAGATTAGAATTGAATAGGACAATAGCAGGAAACTATAAATTCTGAATTAGTTCATTTTTTTTCATTATTGAGAAGTAGGAACTCCAGAAAAACTTGTTCTGATTTTCAGACTATGCTCTATTTTCCTTCTTTGGAAAGCGTCATGGAAAACATGGAAAAAATGAAGCATAGAGAAGAATATAAAAGCAGGAGAGAACCTATTAAATTAGGTTTTGAGATGAAAAAAATATTTCATCATGGGGAAAAATTAATAGTAGATTAAAAACATTTGAATGTGGATTGCTTTGCGTTTACATGTACAGGTGAAACAGAAGTGTTAAGAAAAAACTAAGTATTTCTTTCTGAGAAGTAAGCATTTCTTTCTGAGCCCAAGAACTTCCAAGCTTGCTCTTAAAAACAAATAAATGAAAACAGCCTAAAATGAAGCCTCAGGCTTGACTTTCCTGAATCTACTTGCAGAATCCCAAGCAGACTTTACTAATGCAGGTTTGCGACCTGTAGGTAGGTATCCTCTAGGACATCTGTGCAGCTGAAACACAGTTTGTGCAGCAATCTTAGCATATACTGCAGGTGCAATAGATGGATGGTGCAGAGACTTCTGGAGGTCACCTAGACCCAAGCCCTGCTCAACCTAGACATAGAATATACTGCTCAGGATCTTGTCCAGTCAAGATCTAAATACCTTCAAGGATGAAATTACATAAATAGGTAAGCTATTATGTTTGACCACCTTCACTGCATTTTTTTTCTTTTTT
>VZSV01000007.1:11807526-11818040 GCA_013398735.1 Nothocercus julius | reverse complement strand
TTTTTTTTTTTTTTTTTTTTTTTTTTCTGAGAAGTTGGAGGTAGGATATACTCTCCTTGCACACACAGCCAAAGTCCTTGACTTCGCATTTCAGTTGTATATTTATTTTCACTAAGTGTTTTTACTTCAGTGAGGGTTCAGCTGTTCAACTGTCTATAAAGTTAAGAGGAGAGTGTAGCCTACTGCAAAGTTTCCTGGGTCAGTCAAAGCCTTCTCAGAGGCTGCATGGTAGAAAACTCCTGCTATAGTGCCAGTTGCTGAAGACAGGGATAAGACCTGGCCTGTGCTAGAAAGACCTGGCTTGTACAGAAGATCTAGCCTGGCCTATGTTTTTTTAAAGCTGCTGCAATAAGTAAAGCAATTCACATACTTTTAACAGAAGTCATGTCATTAAGCTTGGTAAAATGTCACACTTTTACCTTAATAATTGTATCGGTAAAATCTTAAGTAAAGAGTGAGTCACAGCTTGCATAAGAAAAGCCAATTCTTCTACTAACATCTCACGAGAAACGGCTACCAAATGTCTACTCTCTGAGGGAAACTTCTAAAACATCCTCCCCCCGACGTTTCAGTTGGGAAATAAAGTATAATTGTTTTTCTCCAAAAATATGTATATCTGAAGTAGTATAATGAATCTAGACATGACCTAACATGGCTATTGAAGCCATTCAACAGTGACAGTTCCTAATCCACAGCTTGTGGGAGAATGCTCTGCAAGAGCCTCCAACGTTGCTCACAGTCAGAGGGAGCCAAAAGGTTAAAATTGGGCACAGTAGGAAGAACACTATATAGGGCTGTTTTCTAAATGACACTTTCACAGAATTGTTACTCAAGGACCAATGACGGCTGAGAAATGCTGTTCTGCACATTTTAGTTAAACTAAAGGAAAACTTTTCAAAAGAACTGAAAGGCTGGCCAGTGAAAAATTTTGGATGCTTTTGAAACGTTACTCTAAATTCCTAAATATACTAAGTGTAATAAATACCCTTGTTAGACTTGCAAAATACATTTTTTGTCTGGGATTCATTTTAACTACTCTGAGAAAATAACCTCAATCTTCTATTTTTCATGGTATAATATACAACAGAAACAGAAAGGATGAGCTGAGGTTATCTGATAAATATTCAGCACTTGCAGGTGAGTTTTGACAGAATGTCACAACTTGTTTTCCATTTAATTTCTAGCAATTGCAAGTATAGGATGTCTTTTGAATTAACAGCCTAGAGACATTCAGATTTCACATTTCAATTTATTTACACTTATATTACAGTCTTTTTTTTTCCTCTTTTCCTTGAAAACTATAATATTGTTACTGTATTTTTTATTCCTTTTATAAAAATTAAATTTAGATACCTGCTCTGAGATCTTTTCTTTTGACATCGATCACTGTTTCCAATACTGGTATGGTTGATGCTTTTCCTTAACTTGGCATACAAGCTTATATTCAGCCCGTGAGTAAATCTAATTAAATGAGATCTGTGCAGATTTTCATGAGTTGGTTTTAATTCAATGCTCCCAGCATTACTCAGCAAATCTTCTGCCATGTGGCAACAGTGCAGTTATTTAAAATATCCCCTAGTGTCTTATGTCCTGGATGCACTTGTTGGGAGACATGAGAAGAGCAGATAGGATAAAGAGTGCATGTTAAATTATGCCAGTGGGGTGGATGCAAGTAAGTAATGATTGTGCTGAATGAAGGTATTTATTTTTCTGCTATTGCTACTGTTATTAGCAAAACTCTTGCTGGTTTAAGATTGGGAACCAGCTGGGCCTACAGTTAAGAATAATTGTTGTTGCTGTACTGTGGAATGCCTTATGAATTCCTGCTGGGCTTGTAATTAATCCAGAGTGAACTGAGAAGGTTACAAATCCATGCTGCTTGCTTGATTCTTCTCAATGTTTGAGGAATTTCTTGGACTTGGACCTTTGGATTTGGATTGACCTACATGTCTGGTAAAAATGTATTAAAAAATGTGTTAATCTGAGTGCAACGGGGTTAGACTTCTGCTCAACATCTCCTGTTTTGCTTTGCTCCTTTGAAAAAAAATTAAATGATTGATGTGGGGAAAATCCACCTTTTTTCTTCAGAAAGGAAAAGAGAAAGGCATTTGTGGATGGTTCTTAACATCAGTTCACATCTGAGATCCCATTTTCTCCCCTTGCTAGCAGGGAGATGAGGGGTAGTGGGTGGTGGCGTCTTGGCTTATGGCGTGTTCTTTGTCTTGAAATTAATGATCGAAAGTACCTGTGCTGTTAGGCTTGAGGGCAGATTCATGGTGTAGAAAGCAGTAGAGCTTCATTTTTCTCCAGAGTCTGCCATTCAGTGATGACAGTGTAGGACTGCTCGGTGCTGCTGTAAAACTTAGCACAAAAGCTGTAGAGACGTGAGTTTCAGCCCTAGGCTCCACCGCAGCTTCACATGAGTTGTCGTCACTCATCCTAAAGATGTTATCCTGGCAAAGATGATCGTTTGAGCTGAAGAAAAATCAGAGATAAAATCTTCAGAGCTGTGAAGGGCCTCAGGGAGAGCAGAGTTGAGAAGGCTGTAGAGTAGCAATAAAAACAGCTTGAAGAAAGGAAGAAATCTGTTTTATTGCTTGTTTTAGAGTCTATTTTCACAAGCCCTGAATTCACTGATATGGCTTGTGATAGCTCAGCTTCAATTATGTAGCATTTGAAGCAATGCTGGTGATAGCCGTAGGTGTTACTGGGGATACTGCAAATTCTTAGATATGCTGAAGTATAATACTGAAGGCACTTTTGCCTGAATGACAGTACCCCAACCATAGGAGTCACAGAATCCCAGTAGCACAGAATGGGTAAGGTTGGAAGGGACTTCTGAAGATCAGCTAGTCCAATCCCCCTGCGCAAGCACGGTGGCCTAGAGCGTATTGCCCAGGACCATATCCAGGTGGCGCTTGCATATGATGAATAAATTGAGGAGGATTTGACCAGGTATTAATCCGTTACTGACTCACCTGTAACAGCTTAAGCATCTTAAAGCTAGACATCTAAATCTTAGATCGATATGTGAAGCTACCTACTGGGAAAGAAAAAGACAGAAGTAAGGGTCTCTAGAGGCTAATCCCTCTCCTAAAACAGGTCAGATGATTTACCTTAAATGCATCCTGGTCTAAGTGTCTGAAATTATACGAAGCAAAATCTTATTCTCTGATTCATTTGATCAGAGAACTGTTAGCCTGAACAGTAACTCAGTACAGAAAGTCATTAAGCCTTTTTCTTGATTCCTTTGATGTGTTCACAAGTTGAAAGCTCCTGATTGTCCTGTCCTTTGAACTCCTGTTCTCTTGGAAGGGAGAGGAGGTTGTACTTTGGGGCTTGTTCTTTATCTGAGAACAAATCTGAGTTCTGAGGGAACTTTCTAAAAATGGCATCTCTGTAAGGATGTTTTGCACACGATTTCCTAGTTAAAAAAGGAAGATTCTGTATGAGAAGTCTAAGAAAGGACAGTTATTATGAAGTGACCTTTGCAAATTCTGAAGACCATAAGACAATGTGATATCCTTCTCCAGAACCCTGGGAAATTACACCTTGGGAGACTGTGCCACAAGCTTAACTTTTATGAGGAACTTACACTGTGGCAGAGCTGTTTCAGTCAAACAGGAGTGGCTAGGAATTCTTACAGTCTTCTCTCTGCTGCTGATTCAACATGTGCTCTGTAGTGTGCCATTAAACCTGATGGTCTTTCTCTGTTACAAAGGAGAAATGCTTGTGCTCTCTGGCAAAGCAGGAGGGGGAAGCTTCTTGATCTCTGGAATCCACAGACAGCAGCATAAAAGAGTAGCAGGACTCTTAAAAGTTACTAGTGAACATAAAAAAGCATTAGATGATTGAAACACAGGAAGTTCCACCTCTATGTGAGGAAGAACTTCTTCCCTGTGAGGGTGACAGAGCCCTGGCACAGGCTGCCCACAGAGGCTGCTCAGTCTCCTTCTCTGGAGATCTTCAAACCCGCCTGGCTGCCGCCCTGTGCCCTGTGCTCTGGGTGTCCCTGCCTGAGCAGGAGGGTTGGACTGGATGATCTCCAGAGGTCGCTTCCAACCTTAACCATTCTGTGATTTAGTGATTGAATGTTATATAATATATAAAACCTGGATTTCTGTGTATACACGTACGCACAATATATATAAAAAATACCCAGGTGCATTGCAGATGATGATGCAAATGATAAGCAAATGAAGGAGTGATAGGTGGCTTGGATAGCAGGGGGCTGAACTCAGCAGTACTGAAAATCCAGCCAGGAGGATTATTTGTATGGTCCAGAAAGGCTGTGGAAAAGGCAATACAGTCTCTAAAGTAATAATGTGTGTTTTGTACAGTTATACTACCATGTAAAATGCTACTATTCTGGTCTTGTTTAAAATCTCCCTGTCAGGCATTTCGTAGAAGTATAAATCTCTGTTCCGAGGATGATACAGCAGAGAATATAAACCCCTGGGTCTAATTGCTGGTATAATCCTATTGAAACTTGATTAGAGTTTTCTGCTGTCTTTACCAGGTGAATGTTTTAATAGCGAATTGCCCTGGTTACAGTCTCAGTTAAGCTTCTGTTTGACTCAGCTGTTGCGAATTGCTTCTTCAGCAACAGGCATTGATAAAGTTTTGCTCTTTAGGAGATATAATTCAATTCTGGCATAAGTGAGGGCTATGAAATGGATTGAGTTGAAGCTGTTACTCCACTAGAGAGCTTGGACTTTGGATGTGAACTCACATCTAAGATGTGCTGATCATACAGAATCTCACCGGGAGGGCTCTGTCTTCCTGGCACATTTTAAATTAGCCTTATTTTTACCTTGCTATCTTGACAGGCTACTGGTACTTTTCTTAGACTAAGGACAGTTCTTGCAGAGTACATCATTTATATATAACAAGTTCTAATGTCAAAAGCTTTTAACAACATATCAAATAAGAAAAAGGCAGATTTTTGCTTTCAGTCAATACACTTCCATCATTTTGTCCTCTGTTTTGAAAAAAACCTCTTATCACAGCATTCAAAAAAGCATTGTATGGTCCCAAGCTATTGCTCCAAAATGTTTTTTGTGTTCTGTTGTTTCTTACAGTTTGCCAATTGTAATTGACACTTTTGAACTACTTATTTGGGGAAATTATTTGTTGCATTTCCTACAAACTAAATAAAAGAGAGAGAAGGAGGAAAAAAAAAGCCCAAATTCTCCTTTTAATTTTATTTTTCTTTATGAAAGCTAATAGTTAATCGGGATTCTTTGAAAACATAAAGATATCCAAGTCTAGAAACTGGCAGAATCAGGACTTTTGCACAAACATCACCTTATATTTCTTGATCAGATGTAGATATTGCAAAAGCAGACTGGATTTGAAGTGGTTGGGCTTGATATAAGACAGTGTAGTTTGTTATCTGGTAAAAATGAATGACTTTTTGTGTAGGCTTTTTGTGGGGACTTATTGTTTCCTTGAGCCTCTCCCCAATTTTCCAGGAAATTTGCCTATGCATAATGTTAGAGATAGGCAAATCCACTGAGTTTTATAACTGAGGGGGTTCATCCCTTTTCAATTTTGCCAGAACCTAATTGTTCTGCTCCTGGAGAAAATTACACTCAATGAAGAACTTGGTTGAGAATTCTGTCCTAGAATTAGGGAAATGAGCTGCCAGATGGCTATATGGACTGAATTTAGAGAAAATAAGGAAGTTCTGTTCCTTCACATTTCAAGAGAAACACTTCTTTCCTGCTTGATTTCATCCTTTTTCAATACAGATATTTTTATCCAATGTAGTTTATAAAGGAGGAAGTAGAAAGCCAAGAAAAGTAAGATATAGGGGGAAAAAGTGATTTCATCAGGGTTGTTTCCCAGGGTAGTATCCTGATTCTGACTGGATGAGCAGGACCTCAACTCCAGCATGAATTTCTAAGTCTCTTAATCAGAGTGCAATGTGTGGTAACAGCAAACCCATGTCTTCCTATGAATGGCATCTAGTTTATTGCTGTGCACTATGTCTCCTAGAGTATTTTGTTTCTCTCTCTCTCTCTCTTTTTTTTTTTTTTACCCTTACTTTTCTCTTCCTTTTTCAAATTATCATTCCATATTCTGGTTTAAGACAAGCAACAACAAAAACAACTGTATAATAGTAAGGAAGAAGAGTTTCATTATCAAGTCAGGGATACTGAGGCAAGGTCTGGTTGTACCATAAAAGAACAGTAGCTTATGCTTCCTTTATTTGTCTAAGGTTATGTTGGATATGTGCCTGCCATGTGAGGCTTTTTAAAAATAATCTTTTTCATATTCCAACAGTTTAACAAAGCTATGATTATAAAACATTCACACTGAATAATTTATAAGTTAAAATAACTAAAATTTTAATAGGTAAAATGAGACATATTGGTCTCATAAAATTTTGTGTCCTAAGGGTTTTTCATTGTGCTTGAAATACAAAATTAACATATGCATTAAAGCTAGTATTCATTATATTAAAGAACTTATTCAAGAAAGAATTTCATTTTCAAAGTATCTTTCATTTACATGAGGGAACTTGACAGTTCTTCTTATTACAATGTAGTAAGATTGGAATCTAACTCCTAATCTTTTTTCGATTTTTTTAATAACCTCTCTATTATTTTGGCTAAACTGCAAGACTTTAAGGTAAGTATCTTTAGAAATGGCTCAAATAATACTTCATATCTTAATACTTTTTTTTTACATAGGAGTTTCTTTGTGCATTAATTTTTAATGTTGGAAAAGTCCCTAAGTGAACATAACATGTTTTAAGTCTTTTTCAATGACACATTTCAATTTTATTCTTAAAATAAAGTTTAGATAGCTGCCCCCCTTAACTCACAGCTATCCCTATGTGTCATATCTTGCTACTGTCTTTGTCTGATGCACAAAATCTGGAAAAAAGGACCCTGTGTAATAAACTCAACTTCCCTTCCAGTCAGGCACATCTGGAAAAATTCACTGCCTACCGGCACTTTATTTTCCATCATTTGTAAAAACCTTCTTGTTCTCCCTCTACTGCCATGCATTGTAGACTGGTAACAAATTTTAATAGCTTTGAAAAGGACCGATTCCCTATCTCGTCTCTGCAGCTCCCAGGTCTTGTAATTCTCTTATCTCCATTTCTTCTCTCACTGTAGAGGTGCACTTAACAATTTTAGTCTGATGATGCTTATTTTTTATATACAAAATAACAAGCATGACATATTTTCTAAACTCACAGATAAAACAAATGAACAGAAACATTCTTATATTTCAAATTGCATAACTAATTTCATTAAATAGAAAGTTAAGATCTACTCCTGAAATGCTCTTGTGGAATTCTGGTAATTTCCTCCAAACTCCCATGGATTACATGTTTTTAGCAGTAAACGTTTAGTGGGGTTTCTATCTTGTCATGCGCACATTGCTGCCTCATGGTTAACTTGTCAATCAGGACTTCCAAATCCCTCTCCATGGAGCTGCTTTACAGCAGGTCAACCCCTAATCTGTACTGATGTCTGGGGTTATTCCTCTCCATGTGCAGGACCCTGCCCTTGTCCTTGTTGAACCTCAGGAGGTTCTTCTCTGCCCAACTCTCCAACCTGTCTAGATCCCTCTGAATGGCAGCACAGCCCTCTGGAGTGTCGGCCACCCCACCCAGTTTGGTATCGTCCAAAAACTTGCTCAGGGTGCACTCTGTGCCCTCGTCCAAGTCACTGATGACCAAATTGAACAGTACCAGGCCCAGTATTGATCCCTTGGGGATACCACTGGCCACAGGCCTCCAACTAGACTTGGCTTTGTTTATCACCACCCTCTGAGCTCTGCCATCCGGCCAGATGGATACACCTCAATCCACCATACATATGTATCTATGTATGAATTTAATTAAGACATTTCAGTAGGAGGATAAATATTTGATCTGTTTTTTCATCACTGCATGTGTATTTGAGAATTTTAGCATATCATAATGTCCAAAATGTATATATATATATATATATATGTGTCTGGCAGTGAGCTTCCTCTGTCTGTTCCTGCAGATAAAAACAGTGTTACAGAAGCAATTATGATTTCATAATGATATTTCTTATCAAATACAGGCAGGCAAGAATATATATTGAAGAATTTGACTGAAAGAAATGGATTGCAAAGCGTTACATAAGGCCTTTTTTTTTTTTCCAGTTCAAAGATCAAAATACAAAGAACCTGATGAATATGAACAAGAGACCAAAATAGCTTTGCAGAGCTGTACATCCTAGCAGCCTCCTGCTAATGGCATCTGACCATGTAAATCTTAAATTTGCCCTTTAGGATAGTCACCCAGCTTCAGCAAGAAGATCTAAAGTGCATCTACATGATAACATGAGAGACAAGAATGTAACTGAGCACCTAAACTGTGTATAATTCCTGGATCAGAACATGGGACTTAAGTTCTGCTACTCTAAGTCTCAGACTTTAAAAAAAAAGTTAAGCTAGCTTAAAACTTGGTAAATATATTTGTAAATTACTATGGAAAATTACTATGATCTTGTCTATTAAGAAAGACTGTCTATAAAATTTTTCTAGCTGCCCTTATTGCCCTACCTGCTCCCCTTGGGACATTTCTGGCTGCATAATCAGTAGCTCTCTGAACTCAGTCAGTAGTCTAATTAACACTACAATTAATTGAAGGGAAGGGTAATCTCAGAAATATACTAAGTCAATTATAGTACTCATTACTTACTGTGTTGCTACTTCTCCAAATTTCTGCTTGAATATAGACAATATGAGCTCTATATGCAAGTTTGGATACTGAGTGTAGGATTTATTTAAGCCAACTTGAGATATTTCCAGTAAAGCTAATTGTGTTGATTCACCTCTGATGTATGTATTATTGCACCCTAATACTGATGTCTGAAATGCATCCAGATAAATCACCCTTGTAGGTACTTATTTCTTTTCACTGTTTTAAAGGGAAAATATGATTAACTCATATAAAAATGTCTAAAGTTTGTCAACATAAATTTCACTTCAAATATTTATGCCACTTACCTTGCTTGCTACCAACTCTGGGTCCTGACATGGGTAAAGCATGAAAAGAGAACATGTTGTAAATGCAGGAAGTGGCAAGATTTAAGACATAGGCGTTTGCAGTATTTCTAGTTGCATGGAATCATTATGTTTATCATACTGGATTTTGTACATCATACTTTAAATCATCTAATACTTCTTATCCAACATAGGAAATTAGGCTCTTGGTTCAGAATTGTGAGTTCCATTAAAGAAAGTTGATTCTTAAATGTAACATTTCATTTTATGAAGTGTTGATCCTGTAATCCCTCTACAGTTTTTGGTCCTAGTTCAGAATTTCAGGATTTCCCTATAATATTACACTGCCCCTCATCAAAAAGTCCTAGGCCTGTTTTTGTCAGCCTTTTTGAAGTGGGATATATGAGGGAGTCTGAATTTGCTTAACTCCATTCTTGCTTAGAAAGTCATCAGCTTTTTGAGACAACAGGCATTATTGTGTAAAGTTTTGTGAACGTTTCGTAAATTACACCAGAAGTGTTTGAGGTCCTTGTATGCACTTACCCCTGGCAAAAGCGTTATTATGAGTAAAATATTTTTTTCCACTTTATGGACTTGCAAGTTGGTATGTGTAGCAAGCCATCAAATAGCACATGTGCCCTCCCACCAGTCCTTCTCTCATGCCATTGAAGTGTGATTGTTTTCACTTTATCTTCTATCAATGGAGCAGATACAGCTGGTCATCTTGTAATCTGTCCAAATTTTCACATAAAATCTCATTTTTATATATACATATGTTATAATTATGGTAAGACTATATTTCTCAAAGAAATAGTAATGATCAGCTCGACCGTGTGACTTGGAAATGTAGTTTGCCAGTTTTTAATATCTTTTCTTAAACAAATGTGTGTCTAACATATAAAACATTGAATAAAAGGTTTAAATTTTGTCTTGGACATTGAACAAGTAGCTCCAAGTAGCTTTTTAAGCTCCCCAAACATTCATGTTACAAGGATATCCTTCCTCAGGAGGTAATGAAAGGTCTGGAAATAGCCTGAAACACGTGAAAGAAATGTAATAATTAAAGATAAATAAATATAGCTCAGGTGTTTTTTTGGTGGAGGGACTTTTTTTGAGGCTAAGGCCTTTTCTATGCTGTGATTTTGCCTCTGAATAAATTTTCTCTCTATCTGTAGGTAACACACACCATTGTTTTGATCCATGCAATGCACATTCTTTAAAAAATGTCCTGATGTCTCTCACATTTAAGTGAGCTTAAAGGTGGACAGTTTTTCAGCTTAATTTTGCTTATAATGGGAATTTCATCCATCCTTTCTATTATACAAGGGATATTTTTTAAAAGATCTTCTCTATCTCTGAAAATTTCCATGATGAGGGATAATATTCCATATCTCCCATATTCCATATCTCCATATACTGTTAATCCCAGGGGTCAGTCCTTGGCCCAGTCCTGTTCAATTTATTCATTAACGACCTGGATGAAGGGATGGAGTGCTCCCTCAGCAAGTTTGCTG
>VZSV01000007.1:11760998-11804828 GCA_013398735.1 Nothocercus julius | reverse complement strand
CTGTAGATCTGAGATCAAATTGTAAATAACTTGCATGCCTAAAACAGAATGTGCCTAAATTTGGAATTTTGAGGCTGAAAATCTTTGCTGGTTTGTACTTGAATAGTGGTACTTAAGCTTTTTAATTGCACTTGAGTACTAGTCTGAAAATCATGGAAATATCTTAACGTTAATAAAACCAACTGCTAAATGTCTTAGTTCCTTCTTACATCTAATTAAGATCCAGAGCTTAGATCTGTCTCTGCCTATCTCCCCTGACTCAGGTCCGGTAAGCATTGTCAGTGTGTGTCAAATACACCTGTTTAGAGAGATTTAAATATGGCAAAAAAACTTTCTTTTCAGACATCACTAGGGATCCCATTCCTTACATACCAGAGACCCAAGTGTAAACCATGCATTCAGAGGAAAGAACATTCGGTTCCTGCTGGTCAGGAGATTCAGACTCAGATATCCTCTGGGAGTTTACCTCAACCGCAAGGCTATGGGATGAAGGAAAAAGGTTTTCTATGCCATAAGGAAACACAACAAATCAAAAAAGGATCCAGAGGTAGAAATGGTAAATGAGTATGCCAACCTGCCGCTGAGAACATGAAATTGCTTTTTTGAGAAAAAGTAAACATAGATTCACATTTTTCAAAAACTGTTCATTTTGCATAGTTATTGGGTAAATAATATGAAAAATTTTCATAGCTGAAAGTATATTTGTGCATTACCATCAAAAAAGGGAGACCTATTTTTCTTCTTTATGCTTTAAAATAAAATGCTTTCGACTTCTCACATACTAGAAGGCATCCAGTGAAGGATTCTGGGCTGTGGATTCAGAGAGGGTGCTTCACGGTAATGCTGAAGACCTTTAGGCTCCTTGAAATGAGACAAGAAATAAGGAAAAGGTCCATCCCATACCACTGTGAGCAAGGAACAACTTCCTTGGAAACACTGCACTCAGGTGTACCACAGATTGGTTTCTTTTCTTAACGATGATTTTGAATTGAGATCCAATCTATGATTAGGAAATATGAGTGATGCTTAGTGAAAGACAGAATAAAACCCAGGGCAAAAGAAAAGGAGAAGACAAATGGGAGAATGAAGCCGCAATCATTAGCAAGATGTGATTTGCACCTTGATGGACGTTAAGGGAACCTCACATTAGTTGGCCTGATTATGATCTGAGCTTCTCTGCTAGAGTTGTTCTGCTTCAGAGAACTACTTGCTCACTGTGATATAAGACAAAACAGAACTAAGCCTCTTGTGTGAGTAGGGATTAGTGAGATGTAAAGATTACAAGAGCAGGCAAGTGTTTTATTAACAAAACTGTGCCTAGAAGTCCAGGAAGTTAAGGAAGATTTTTTTTTTTCTAAACTAGTACTTCTCTGCATCAGGCCTGCTGTGGTTTATGGCCCACTCCCATATCCATCTGTAGTGAAGTTAAGACCACCATATCGGAAGGGTTTTTTTTTTTTTTTTTCCTACCCTACCAAATGATCTCTCTGACAAATGTACTCTTCAGAAAAGTTCCTAAATATTTCATTAAATCCTTGCATCTTCCTAACCCTTTTCCTAAGCTGATCATGACCAAAGAACTTAGACCTAGCAGCATCCTTGAAAAAAAAGACTATTCTTGCATTATTGTGAACAAAACCACAAGAACCAAAATAACACTAATAAGGATTACACCAAAATTTTCTGATGAAAAAAATCAAGCATGATAATATTTTCACAATAATCATTGAGTTTGGAACAGGGAATAGAAGCTCAATATTTAAATGAAACCCTCATATTACTATATATCAAAATCTCTGTAAAAATGTCCTAAAAAACAAACAAAATAAACAAACCAAAACAACAACAACAAAAAAACCCATACCAGCCTTGGTCTTGGGAATTATTTCTCTTTCCTACTTGTTGCAAAGACAGTAACCAAAAAAAAACCAGTTGAATAAATACTAGCTCTTGGGAATAAAAATTTCAAAGTCCTAAGAGTGTCTTATTCTTTAAGTATTTAGATAAACCTGCTTTTGTAAGTTTCATGCTTTCATGGGGGTAAAGAACAACTTTTTACCTCATTTTTTTCCTAAGATGTAGTAGATTAAGATTTAAAAAAAAAAAAAAAAAAAAAAAAGAAAATCCCTTTCTCCCCTGCCATGCCTTGTTACAAGCAACAGCTTTCCTTCCTAGTCCTTGGTCACTGGGGATTGCTGCATCTGTACACACATCGGCTGTGCAGCACAGAGACTGTAAAACTTGCTACTGTTTGGTACTCTGGGGAAAAGTAGCAGTAGATGAAGCAGAAAGTTTTGAAAAAATTGCCATCTCTATAAAAGAGGAATGTTTTGCTTATTCTGTCATGCTACTTGTAGCAAGATTTAAATAATAAAAAATAAGCACATAGATTTACAAAAATGGATTGAAGTTATAAAAAGTTAAACAATAAAATATTTTATTAAAATTTATTTAACAATAAAGATTTGTTCTAACTCTTTCAGTATCTCTACTGACCTTCAGATCTGACTAGATGACGAAAGAAAAATCCTTTAAAATTAACATGTTTTTGAGAGTTCTTAGAGGTATAGTTTTTCAGCTTGTATTTTTGAAGGTGTTTACTGGAGTTTTTCAAGCTAGGGTTTGGGTAAAACTTTTCTTGCTCATTCTTAGATGAAATTTCCTGCTCATTTCTTTTCCTGTTTATCCTGTTTTCATTTCCTGTGAACTAGCACCAGGACTTGCAAGGAACTAAGTCCACTCCTTCCTGTCTTCTTCCTTAAGGTTTGCTGATTATTATTTCTGCATCTTAATTAGCACATTCCTGGCTTCAGGTTTCTTTCTCCCATTACTGACTTCTGAGAAGATACTAGTTAAATAATATTATGAGAAATATCTATGCTCAGTTTTCTTACTGAATCCCTAATTTTACTTCATGCTTTATGTAAATATTAAACATGAAATAACAGATGGTGAAACTGGGAATAGTTTGCTCTGACTGGATAACAAGTTCCCCTATCTCCGAGTCTTCTGGTTTTAGGGGGAATCTCCTGGAGGTCTTGCCTGTTGCAGGACCTATGCAGAATTTACATTGCAAGACACTGACTCTTGTTAACTCTCTATTTGTAGCTATGAGTGGATCTATCAAACGAAATGCTTTATAATAACTCCAGTTAATGAAACTTTTTGAATTTTATTTACTTGCTTCTGCCTTTGTAATTGGAACCTTTCCTTCATCTCTTTCTTCAGAGTACTTGACCGCACCCTTGGCCATCTCTTTAATTGTTGTCTCCTCTGTTGGAGCTAGAACTTATAAGTGTACAAGCCTTGGTTCTTAAGAAATCTCTGTCAAGAATACAAATATTTTGATCATTAATATGGAAATGAAATTTTGTAAAAAATCAAAGATTTAATTTGTGTTGACAATGATCTCTCTCTTCAGAACCATAAAGGCATAGCCGAATTTGAAAGCAATTTCAGGAGAATGAAGCATAAGACAAAGAGTTATTTGATCCTTTTGAAGATTTAAACAGTAAATGACTATCACAGTTGGGTTTGTCACTCATGAACTCTTCAGCATGTCAAGATTTTTAATCCCGTATAGAGGCAAAATGTCAGGCTTTTTCAACAGCTTAATAGTATGATCCTTTTAAAATTCTTTTGTCCTGCTATTGCTATTTCTCTTCCTCTCTTGTACTTTAATTTTGATTTTTTTAAAAAACTTTCTGAGATTTCTGAGCACTGAGCATTGTAACACAACCACCTGATTGATGCTGTGCTAATGCAAGCTAAGACCTAAGTGCTGAAAGTGAGTGTTTATGTTCCTGGCCAAACTGACATCTAGATGTTTTATGAATGGAAGATATATGCTGGTGCCAAAAGAAATTCTTCTAGGAAACTGAGTCATAAATTCCTGCTGAGAAAATCAATTATCTGTTATGTGATTGTTTAGACTGATTCAAAAATAACTAGGATGCTATTAAGAGATTTGGGAATTTGTCCACATAAAAATCATATTTCTGCTTACATTGTTCTGTGGTAATTATAAGTAACAGCAAGTCTGTTATAAGCTAGGGAGCACAAAAACATATATTTTCCTTCTTTTAATTATTTATTCATTAATGGTACATTGATATGTTTTCTGTGGTCATTGATATGTTTTCTGTGGTCAGTTTTCCTCTGTTTTTTTTTTTTTTTTTTTTTTTTTAAGATCATTAAAACAGATGTAAGAGGGAGAGAAGAAAGGGAAAGAAGAACTTATGAGTGTGCCTCCTCTAGGTCTTTCATAGAAGTTGAACAGGACAAGTCTGGGAATAGGTCCCTGTTGTACTACACTGGGCAGCAGCCTCCCAGTAGAATATGACCCATTGATTGATATCTAAGTCTGATCATCCAAGCATTTTTTTGTTTATCCATTTGTCTACCCATCCAGAATGTATGGTTCTCCCCTTCTATAAGATGGGGATGAGAGATATTTTTGCCACTTTCTCATTCTTTTGCCCATTTTTTCATTCTTTTCTTGCATTTCATGAAATCCTCTCTTGTGCATTATCGGGCAACATCCTGGACATTCAGAAGGGACACTCAGGAAGATGGATAAGAAGCTGAAAGCAGGCATGGGCTGTCCCTGTTGCTGTATGGCTTGAGTCATTTCAAAACATACTTTGGACTCAAGTTATGATAGTGGTTGATTAAGGTTATTCAGACGCTCAGAACATGTATGCAGCACAGTGCTTGTGCAGGGATGTTGCTGGCTAGGCTGGGAACATTTTGTGTAGGTTAAGGAATCCCTGGAGCTCCGGCCTGAGCTGGGTTGTCCTGGCTGCACCATAGGGTTCTGAGAAAACAGAATGTGTCTTTATGAGCTCTGGGAAGACGTGGGATGGTGTGAGGCTGGAGGAGGGTGGCAGGTCCCTGGGGGCCCTTTCTGGAGACAGGAGATGGCGGGGGCTCCCGCATGCCTGGCGAGGGGGGTTTGCGGCTGTGCTCCTGCGGAGGGGACGATGCTGCCACCCCTTGCTGCGGCTGCCTTGCGTGAGTGTGCAACCCTGCGCGGTGCTGGCACTGCCCGGGGCTGGCCGGGCTCCTGCTGCTCTCATTTAGCTGGGGATTTCGTCCTAAAGTTGAGCAAAGCTCTGCGCACGGGCAGGGGGGACTGCATAGGCACTCGCAGTGCACATGCATGCCCAGAGATATATACTTCCCCTTACCTGCTTCCGGGTCACAGCCAAATCAAACCCAGCTTAATTAGCTTCTTTACACTTGGTTTCAATTTTCATGATAAAATATTTACAGAGGAACTTTGTTTCAAGCTTTCCCTCCCAGTACTCTCCCTCCCTTTTCACCATTGTGTAACAGGTGTTATAAATATCATAAAAAATGCATTGTACCGTTCCTTAAGATAGTTATATCATTGGAAAGGAAGGCTGTATTTGTACTGAAGGAAGAGCTTTTAAGGTAATATGAATACACTTTAAACTGGCAAAGCGTATTCTGTTCTTAGGGAAAAATATGTACAAATTGGCAAACAATACTGTGAGAATCAGGCATAAGTCATTCACATTTATTCTTACTAAGATTTTTATGTCTGGTGGACAATATCATAGAAAATATAATGTGTATATTATTATTATATGGTAATATATTGATAGCTCAGAGATGAAAACATTAAAATTAATACAGCTTTCCTATTATGACTAGTTTTCTATCTGGAAAAGTAGAACAAGGAATAGTTACTTCTGTAGTTGAATTTAATAATTTGTTGATGAATACAGCAAGCTACAGATCAGTGTTTAAAGCATTATTTTCTCTGTATTTCACATCTACCTCAGGATTATACTTGGGAATAAGTAAAAGAAAAGCAAAAAAAACTATAAAAAAAAGGAGTTTTCGAAAACTACCAATACTGGCCAAGCTTGATCCAAATAAAGACTATGCAGTTAGATTTGGAAACAATAGAGCTTGGCTAACATGGTGCATCAGGAAAAATCCTACTCTATTCTATTTCTTCAAAGATCGTGGACCAAAACAATTCAGCTGGGAGGTAAAATTCTGCTATCTTAAAAAAAAAAAAAAAAAAAAAAAGGCAAGAAAAAAAAATACAGTCAGTGTTTAGCATCTAAAGTGGCCATTCTAGAGCACCTCACCCAACTAAGACCATCATCAGGGACTTTGTCTATAACCCTAGGTTTGAAATGGCCTAGGTGCTAAAGCAAGGTAGATTTCTTTCACTTTTTCAATTTCAATTTCTCAGGTCAGATAACTTATGCAAAGGAAGAAGAAACAAACAATACCTTCTAGATAAGGTACTAGAGCAAAAACAAACAAAAAAAATCAGAATTATTTTCTGCTTGTAGGCACTTTGAAATAATCTGGTGAAGACTTTTGTGTGTCTGGTGACAAAATTCACATTCACTTCAACAAGGACAGAAAGGCTGAGATGATTAACTTTTCTTTTTAACTGGTCTCAAATGACTGCTGCTGATTTCTGAGCCAAACTTCATCCTGTACAAGCAGAACAATTACTGCATCCATTCTTGTTTGAAAACCCCATGAAAATCCCTGAACAGTGAAGAATCTGTGCTCTAATACCGATAGTTTTCCATCTGTCACAACGACTGGCTAAAGAAGGATTAGAAAATAAAACTAATTTAGTGGAATTAAAATGAATTAAGTAATGAATGACAATAAATTACAGATGAAAACAGGGAACACTAACTCTGAGAAGAAAAAAGTTTTATTTTAAAATATATTTGTCTTCAAAATGAATATGCATTTTATGTTGCCAACTTTTATGAGAGATTTATTTTCAACATTTCTTCTTCTAGTTGAGATGATTGTGACATTTACACCTTGAACGACACATATCTCTGGCACTCATCAGATATCACTTAGTGTGGTGCAATTATTCTCAGTGATGAATCAGGGGCAGCTGAATGTGTCACATCCATCCAAAGGCTATACTAGCATTGCTTCATTAGGCTCAAGCTGCACATCCAGGGGCACTTAAGGCAGTTAAACATCTGGGCCAATTTCAGCTTTCCTGTTCCCAAAACTTTCTTTAAATATTTTACATCCCCCTCTACTCATCCCCCAGCCTCACCAAAATGCAATCCCTCTCTTTCAGTCCCATAGTGCAGAACAGGTATTAGTATATTCTTATTGTAGGTCAGCATCAGCAGATTTTTGCAAAGTGACTTGAACGTTGAAGGAAATGCAATGCTATTTCAAAAGGAGACATATATTCATTCATGTGCAAAGTCTGTCTTGATAAAGTAAATATTTTGTCAAGCAATAAAGCATTATGGGCCAGCCTTGGAAAACCAGAGGCAGACTGTTACGCTGCTGTGTTTGTGTAGGCTTGAATGAAGTAGGCACAAATTCCTCGAGTGTAAATGTGGGCTGCAGCTGCACCTTAGAGAAGGGGCGCAGAAGATGGTTCTTGTTACTGCACTGCCTGCCCTAGAGCGTGCAGGAGATTATTCCTCTTTGGTAAGAGTGAATTTTGTATATATGCATTGGCTCAGCTAGGTATTTTTGGCGTGTGCTGCAAGTGCCCTTTGGATAGTAAAAGAACTGCTTATGTTTCATTTTGGTATTGTTGAACCTGCTTTGGTACCAAAAGATGCGCTGAGTGACCTTTTGAGATTCCTTCTAGACAGTTTCTCCATGACTACTATAAAACTCAATCTTCTGGACTTAATAAGCCAAACTTCTAACATACCCAAGAGAGCTTTTTTAAGTGATTCTTTTCACTGATTTTGAATTTGACTTTGTTTTGTTTTGTTTTGTTCTGTTTTGTTTCCATGAGTGCCCTCCTTGAGGATGGCAAAGATAGCTTTGAGCTCAAAATTTATGCTCAAAGTTTGTGGGCAAAATGCACAAGTGTGATTCCTCCTGCTTGATCTTTATAGGGGAACAGATAATATTCCTTTCTGAGGAGGAAAAATTTCTACTCCTTCCTTCTCACCTTTCTCTTTTATGAGCTAACACCCGCTTCAGACCTCTGTAGTACATCCATCTGTCATGATCCTTAAACATTTTAACTAAAAATAAATTAAGAGATGCTTACTCTTAATCAGTAAGCATCTGATTACTCAGGTGACAGAACATTTTTCCCGAAACTGCCTGATTTCTGAGATTCTCTGCATTTACTGTCGCGTGGTCTGAAGCCGGGCCTTTTATGGTGACTTTCTGGACATTTTGGGGGTCTGATTAGGTTTCTCAGTCTTTGGAAAGGAGAGACAGAAGTTTGTTCAAGGTTTTTGTCTTTAATTGTTTATTCATTGTATCTTAAAGGAGTAAGACTGCTATGTTTATTTTTATTTATATGGTTTAAATAATGATAAATTGTTATGGGTTTCTTCTTTATGCATCTTCATATGGAAGTAAGATACAGATTAAGTTTCTCATTCAGAAAAAAATTAAAATATGCTTTATAGCAGAAGTGAACAAATGGAGCTAAGATGTAGAGCATAACAACTGTATTGCTGTAGGATTTTTATAATGGCTAATGGAGCAGGCAAATGTGACATACTTGCATAATCAGTCATTTAAAGTATTTATTAAAATTAAAATTGTAGAAATTATGTGGATAGTAATCAGTTTTCATTATAGTTCTTTCCACATTTCAGTGCTATAATTAGATTGTGGCATCTGTCATTGCTGATTAATATGTAGATAGCTCTGTCTTCCCACCAAGATTTACTGCATACCAAGTCAAAATTTTGGTCATCTAAAAATGCAAAATAAAAGGTGGTAGTAGTCTGTAATTTTTGAAAGGAGCCTCTGCTATGTAAAAATTCTCTAATTAATATTTCCTCTTACATTCTCTGAAGTGAGAATATCCCAGCAGGAGCTGTACAATTCTCTGTGAGCAGCATGGGGTGAAGGAACCTCAGCAGTTCTTTTGGGGCTTAGAACAGTTAGCCTTTCTTAAAGCCTTGTGCTGTAAGCTTTTACATAGAGAAGAGTCTATGAAGAAAAGAAATCTTTTCAAAACTGCAAAAGATTTAAATGCCTTTGGTGCTCCTGCTGTGGTCTACAGAGGCTTGGTTTCAGCCTCAGTTGTACTAGGATTTTTTTTTTTTTATGCATATTTGTTATTTTTGGCTGTTGTCACGAAGAGCTGTCTACTATAAACAAATGACAGCTATCAAGTCCCTGATATGTTTCCTCAGCCACTGGGATGCCAGAATGCTGAGCAAGCCTAATTTTTGCAATGACGTCTAATATATCTTATCTGTGGAAAGATTAATAGGGCTGGATGATGGCCTGGCATAGGTCTGCTTAGGTACTCTCTTGTTTCTCTTGGAAACTGTGGGTTGTAGTTTCATGCTTTGCTGGATGTAGCAACAAAGGTATCTTAGGAAGGAACTTATCGAGTGGCTTCTCGTATTGCATGTTCCCACTTCTCTGCCAAATTTCACAGTCTCCTTGGCTGTGTGGGCATTTTGTGTATGCGTGTGTGCATATGTGTGTGTGTGTGTGTCTTCAGTAAAACCTGAACGACTAGGCTGAGCTGATCTAAGCTGAAAGATATCCTTGGTATTGAGGCTCACTCAGGCGGCAACATCTGGACAGAACTGAGGATGAGATGGGATTTTTTAGTTTATTTCTTTGCAAGATCAGAGGAACTCTGTGGACTCAGTCTAACTGACTTTGTACTATAAATCACAGGCAAATCAGGTAGGCATAGCTGTTAAACCAAGGCATACCTTGAACGTGTCATTTCAGGACTGAACATCAACCCTCCCTCCCACCTTTAAGGATATTTGCACTATGCTAGAAGACCTATTTGGACTAATTTTGCCATCAGTTTCTAAACCCAGGCAAAATTTTCACTTACTCATACTGTTCTTCCCTGGACTGAAGATATGTCTCCTAAAAACATATGTCTTCATGCTAGGAAGGCAGGAACCAAGGGCCACATCTCCTTGTTGGATGATAGAGAAGAACAAAGATAACTTTCAGCGTGTGACACTGAAAAACTGGCTTTTAGCACAGAGGACAACCTTAGCTGTGTCTGGGCTGTAACGTGCAGCCAGCAAAACACTTCACAGGAAGCTGGCGGGCAGCTTCTCCAGGCCAGCAAGGGTAGTGGAGAGCACAGTTAGCACGGTGAGAGAGTTGCAGGGGTTGACCCTCACATCTGTACATGGCCTGTTCAAGTCTCGTGGAGATAATCTCTCAAATCTTTCTTTTTTCCTTGCAAGCTTTAGAGTTCTAAATAGTGCACATTTACAGACAGCTATGAGAATCATTAAAGTTAATGAGCAATTAACTGGAGTACAACAGTGAACTCGGGTTTTGAATTCTTAGTGTTTGGCACACTAGTAAATCGGTTGTTGAGATGAGGTGAAAAAACCCTAGACAGCACCAGGGAAAGATGAGGTCAATGAACTGACTTTGATTTTAACTTAAAACATCTGTCTGCAATGTTCAGTCTTGATCCTGATTTGCCTGCTGGTAAAAATAAAAGGGAAGGGAAAAGCCTCTATTTAGTAGAGGAGAGAAAAAGAAAAAGCCCATAGTGGTAATGGTACTGCTAGCCATGACAGTGTATGAAATACTGGATGGAATTTGACACAGTCTGCTATGGGGCAACTTGTTTTTCATTTTCAGATGCAGCTTATGTACATATGTACATATGTATATATAGCACAGGCACACACACGCATGTACATATAGATAGATAGATTTATGCTATATACAATGTGAGCCAGCAGAGTAACAGCTTTCCAAGGAGATTTGGCTAGGAGAAGTATTATCCAACTGCTTTTTTGTTCTTAGTGCAAATAGTGGTAATTTCTTGTGGGAGATGGCAAGGTGGGATCCTGACGTTTGTGTGTTTGTTGGAGGAGAAAATTAAATGGGGTTTCAAGTCCTGCTGCAAAGTCCTGCTCTCTTGAACAACAATGGATTGGAACAGTGGGAGCGATCTCTTTTTGCTCTTAGCCCCAGGGTTATCTAAGACAACCCTTAGCCAAAAGCAGTCTTCTTCACACCTCTTAGTCAATGTATGGGACTTCTGTGTCTATATCCCCTGTTGTAGCGATTGCACCTCTATCTTATTTCAGTAAGTTTCAACATGGGGCAAATGAGAATGATTGCTCTTGGTGCTCTTTTCAGAATAGAAAATAGTATTATCTGCTCTTCCTGTTCAGGACTTGCAAATCAAAAATTTTCTTCCTTCCTACAAAAGGAGCTAATTATAATACTGAGTCTGAACCTGCACTTTACCAAGGCTGGTAGAAACCATAATTTTGTTTTAGGTTCTTCTCTCCTCAAAGCAAAGATCATTAAGGGAAGAAAACTAAGTAGCTTGACCAGGAGTTTGGTTAAAACATTTGAAAGCTAGTGAGACCAAGCATGGCATTGAAATTTGATCTATTTGTTTTTATTAAAGGCAATATTATTTAAGTCTGAGATCAAGAGTCTAGCTGGCATAGAAGATTTCAGATTTAGCAAAACTATAAAGAAATAAAACATGTTTTATAGTGACTACCTTAGACAACACCATCTTATAGCTCTATTATACTTTCATATCCCTAGTTACATGAGCATTTACATATATGAATACCTTTATGCATGTAGGTCTTACACAATTTTTTTATATCCTCTATTACCAAAGCCTGAAATAGCCCCTGTGAGAGAAGTTTCCAGGTAACTATTTCAGAGAATTGTAAATACTAATGCTACACTGGAGAGCTGGACTTATTTTTAGGTTTTCTTTTGGGGAAAAAAAAAAAAACATTTAATGGATTAACTTGCTTGCCATTTACTTCACTGGTTAATCCATTTTACATATTATATAAACAAAGATTAACTTCTGTGTAAGAGAAATGCCAGTCTTACTGGACAACTTGCTGTACACAGCAGTTTGTGCTTGAGAAGTTCAGGAGTTGAAAAGCTGGGGAATAAAAATGGAAACTGAGGGGCAATTAGAGTGCATTTGTCTCAGCTTGCATAGGGCCTCCTTGCATTTCTGTTTCAACCTCATCCTGTATAGCCACTCACACCTGGCCTCACTCTGCCCAAGTAGCATTCCTGCCCCATGATAATAAAAGCCTCTTCTGAATAACTGAATATTTCAGATCTTTCATTTTCCCTATAAATATAATTCATATCTTTTTATTCATTCTTTCAGGCAAGAAAAGAATTTCTCAGAGGGTGAATTACCTTTACTTGGATGAATTGTGTAATATCAGTGGTCTCCAGAACAGGTAACTTCTAAACCTATTCAAGAGTGTTTGTGCAACTCTGAAGGATGAAGGTAGTTATAATGGTTCTTGAAGTGTAGTTGTGGTTTGAGAAGTCTGTAAGGAAAATGATTTGTTCCCTGCAGCACTGTTTTCTTTATTTACCTAAAAAAACCAAAATACCTCTTACTCTGAGAAACATTCCAGAATTAGGAGAAACTGAAGTGCATTATGGCCTGGAAATATACTCCTTCACCAATAAATGTTTTGAGTGTTATTTAGGAGATCAAACCCCTTCCACACCCATTGAGATAGATTTATCACCGATGAGAATGGCATCTGCATTAGGACTAAATTATGCAAGTGGTGCAGGTTATTCCAATAAATATTTTTGAAAATTCAATTACTTGACAAAACTGTGCTGGGGAGAAAAATGTACCTGTTTTTATTAAAGCTGTTAAAGCATCAGGTATGTTATGTCCTGCATTGATATAGATAAAATGTGATACAGTCTTCTACAGCAACACGAGTACACAGATGTCTGTCCTTGAAAAAAAAAAAATTCTTCATATGTCAAGGTTTAGGAGCATGGAGAATCTCATCCAGAGCTCTACATTTATGCTGCTATTCGTTTATTATGCTAAAGAACATTTGTTTGTGCAGCAAGTTGCTTCTCTGATTTTAGATAAGATATATTTCATACAAATCACATTTTTCTGTAGATATGCAGCCATCCAAAAACTTTAAATCAAAGATTTTATTTTCTGATTAAAAATAAGATTTAAGGCATGTTAAGCAGAGAGATTTCATTATGCCAGAAAATGAAGTGAATTGCCTAGTCCTGTAACTGATTAATTTATTGTAGGTATCCCAAACATATTGCCGCATAATGAGCAGTTCATGAAAAGCAGCAAAGGGAGGGAAAGGAGGAGGAGGAGGATAGCAAAAGGAGAATGTGGCTACTTAGGCTTACTCCTGACAAGGAGACTAGAAATCAAAGGTATAGATATAAAGACAGGCAGATGAAGCAGACAAAAAAGCTGTGGCAGCTACTCTTGGGCATATGTGCTGCTACTTTCTTTACTGCAGTTTCCTTTCTCATGTACAAGACTATTCTAACTCTGGTGTTAGGATTCTTCCAGTTTAAGATAGTTCTAAGGCAGATGTGATACATGCTATAAATGATGCCCCTCTCCCATTCTTGTGAAATTTGTCCTCTTCCAAACGCCTGCCTTTCCATTAGTACTTTCTCTTATTTATTGCCCATCTTCATTAAGCAATTGATGGAACAAAAGTGATTTCCCACCAAAATTAGATGTAGTTGCTTTATTCTCCATGTTTTTTTGCTGAAAAAATAGCCAACCAGATCCTACATTTTTTAATGAGATTTTTTTGAATCCCTCTATGTTGGTCATTAATATCTATATTGTTTTAGTCTATTTGTAATTTTTCACACCTTCCTTCTAATAAAAGAAAATTCTGTATGGGGAGCTCCAAGATCCTTTTAAAATTAAGACTACCATTTTATTTTTCCTAAGCTAAATTAAAGAAGATTATAAAGCAATGTCGGTCTTTATTTTGTAATGTGAAAATGAACTTGAACAGGTTTCTAAATACTGGCCATGTGCCTCATATCCGCAAGATCTTTCCACAGGGTGGTCTCAGAGCATTAATGTGAATCAGGATGAGGAGTGATGCACTTCGGTCTATGTTGCCCAGTCTGTTCTGTTAACAGGAGTGAAAACTTGGACTTCCCTGCAGAGATTTCTCCAGACCACGTCCTAGAGCTATTAGTCCTTAGGGTTTACGCCGTGGCTGACAGATGAGTCATCTGTTCATCTGGTTTATATTCACATTATCATAATTTCCCAAAGTGGCAACTGGATGAGCTGTGGTTCATAGTTTGGTGCGATTTAACCACAAGATCCAGAAAGGAGGGTTGCTTTAGTTCAGCAAGGCACTGAGGGCTATTGGCTCTCAGACTACAGCAGAGCATGATGCAGAAAGACATGGGGTCTCTAAGGCAGAATGGGTTTATTAGGTCAGGTTGAAACACTGCTTCAAGTTCTAGATATAGTTTCCCCAGGGATAAATTGGGAATCTCTGTGCTATGTTACTGGCATACCTGAAGAGTAGGCAGCCTTGGGAGAGGAAATAATGGCCCTTTTGGGAGAAGATCTTTACAGGCTTTAGTTGGGCTAACACTTTTAGCTAAGGTTGCAGTTGTTTCCCTTGTGTAGACAATCTGGAAGTGTAAATTGGGCTAACACTTTTAGCTAAGATCGCAATTGTTTGCCTTGTGTAGACAATCTGGAAGTGTAAGTACCATTTTACTGCAAACATGTCATGTTACAACAGTTGTTTAGGGCTGCTTTTTCACTCTGAAAATAAGGACAACTCTTATTAATTATACCCATGAGCAAAAGCAGCCATTCAAAGCAAAACTGTCTCTTTTTTATCTTTGTGCTTTGTTACTTGTTACAAACATGCAATATAGATCATCAGAAAAAAGCAGTTAGGAATACAAGACTAGGTATTTTTAAGAGCAGTCAAAATGGCCAGTTTTCAATAGACTGATGTAATGCCTTACTTCAAAGAGGAAAGCTTACTGCTTTGCACTCTAACAGTATTTTTTTCCCCTTCAAGGAGCAAAAACAGGGACTGTCAGTTTTTGAATCTTAGGAACCAGATAGCTGTTATTCCTCCATTAAAACCAAAATGCAGATTAAACAGCAGCAGCAAGGGAATTAGCTAAACATGGGCATTCATCCTGTTCATGCTCCGAAGCTTCCATGTAAATGAGAGTAGTTTTGATTAATCATAGCTTAGAGAATTTTCCTATGCATAAGTCGATTAAAAACACGTTAGAACAGCTGTTAACACCCAGACACATGCAGGCTAAACTGATTGCTAGTATCAATCTGATAGCTAGCTGTTTGTTAGGATACTTAAAAAAGCAGAAAGTTGGTTCTGGTAGGTTGCTTAGTGTAGACTTGTCAGGCAAAACAATATGTTTCTTCAGAAATTCACTTTAAGGTTTTTTTCCTCTTCTGCACACTAAAACAAAAGGGAGATACATATTTAATTTTATCTATTTCCCCAAAGTTTAAATATTTCTTTCTTCTCAACTGTTAGAAAAATTAAAGGAAGCATATCCGGCATATGCTGAAAGAAAGACACTAGGGGTTTCATGGCATTTGCTTTTGTTACTACTCGTTTTTTCAAAGTTTTGGGGTAAAGTTTGAAAGGTCCTATCTGCTCTTTAGGACTAGGGCTTCTGTTCCTGCCTTGCCCACTTCTGTCTCTATTTCTCTGGCCTTGGTGGTTTCTTGGTAAGATTTTCAGAAGAATATTGGACCTTTCCCTAAGTTATCAGTTATGATGTCAACTTCTAAGGAAACTCATTCAGCCAAATGTCACAACTTCAGCTTAGTGCATCACCTCTGCTGTGGGTCGTGCTTCAGTTGTTATTGCTACCAGCTAACATAAAGAGTCTATCCTAAACTCTTGCACTGAGGATATGATATCTGGGAATTACTATAGGATATAGCATCTGGGAAATTATCTTCCATAGTCTGTCACAGTCTTGACATCTGCTTGTCTGGGAAACAAAATCCTAGAAACAGGAAATTTGACTTCACTAAGAAATGGCCTGAGTTGTCTTTGCAATGTTTATATATAACTGCAATATATATTATAAGTATGTCCTCCAGCACAAAAGCAAATAATCCTCCCTGCTAAAATGGCATTTCTACTTGATTTTATATGAACTCCCACATGACACATCTCCACATGAAGCTTAACAGGGAAGTTATGGTTAGAAAATCTCTAATACAGAAGGCTGAGCCCTTCACTGCTTTACCGTTCGGAAGAGAGATGGAGTGTAGCCTGCCTAATGTGACTCAAGGTTGCAGTTATCACAGAGCACATGACAGAAAAGATGGTATGAAAATAACCTTGCAGTTTACCCTTATCACACAAAATCTAAATTACTTATTTTATTCATCTGAAAAAAGAAAAAATACCTTATTCACAAATACCATGTCTAAAACAATGCAAACCTCTCTCACAAAACCTCACTTTTCTTAAAACAATCCTATGGGCTTTCACATAATGAGCAATTAACTGAGGAGAAAAAGCAAAAAACAAGTGTACAACATATACATGGCCTCATGAAGGCCCTGGAGACCCTTACTGATGTGATTCTAGGATGTAATGTGATATTTGCCAGTCAAGTATTTGCAAAATCAGATACCTTGGTGAGAATACACATATGAAATCTGCAGGCTAGGCTGCTTCATAAAGCAGTTCAGTTCACAGTTAGAACATGCTGTACACAGAATTTGCTATTCATTTCTGCTTTGAGGAAGACAAAGGATTGTTTCACAGTTTGCAAAGGGAAATTTAATATGAGAGATATTCAGGAAAAAAGTACTTGCTTTTGACTAAAGAATTTTAGATTTTCCTTATGATTGTGCTCCTCCAAGGAGCACAATTTTGAACTTCAAAAACTTTCTCTGCCATTGGGCAGAGAAAAATAAAATCCATAACTGATCTTGAATCCTTAAGATTACCTCCCTGAGCACGTGTACCTATGTAACAGCACCAAACAACAAACTGACACCTGAAATTAAATGGGAGCAACTGCTTTCACCTGTACAACTGTCTCCTTATAGAAGCAAAGGAAAGTAGCCCCTCCACAGGGAGGAGCATGACAAGTTTACATGGCTCTGTTCTTCTCTGGCAAACTGAGAAAATATTCAATAATGCATGTGTATTCTGAAGGAAATATTTTGGAAAAAGAATGGTGAAATAGAATAAATTTCAAGCTGAGTTTACTTGATGGCAATAATCTTTTCATCTAGGATATTTCAGAAACATTTTTGAAAAATGTCAAGAAATATTTCTTCAAGATAACACTTAATTGGGACAGTTTAACTATGGACCGAGGTGTTAGTGAAATAGCATAAATGTGTGATGCAGTGTCAAGCTGCACTTGTTTGTTTTTTATTTGTTTTTTTTTTTATAATTTAGAAAGTGGATCTTTTCATTTCCCTTGACTCTTTCATAAGAAATATATATATTTTAAGTAATTATTTCTATGTCTATGATAATTACATTTATTTATTATGATCATATTTTTATATTTTGTATAAGTGCATTCACCTATGTATTGACGAATGAATTTAGTTATTATATTAATTATGAGAGGGGAGTTTTTATTTGTGAATTGCAGTAGCTTTTATCAGAAGTACAAAGGATGAATCAGTGTATGTACAGCAGAGGCAATATTTCAGTACCTTTTATTAGCCAACTAGTTAAAATTGGAAAAAAAAAGTGCAAACAGCAAAACTTTCTTTTCTGAATGGACTGGTATAACAGAATCTTGAATTCATTAGTGGCTTTGACTTGCCAAGTGCCCTGCCATCCTGTAAATTCCCTTGTGACATGCATCACCACCTTTAATTTTCAGTACTTTCTCGGGGTTATTTCCATCTCCATGCTTTCCATAATCATCCAGCATAACTGTAGACTTGCACTGTTGACATCTTACAGTCTCCTGTTTGTTTATACTATAGCAGGAGACAAGAACTTTTGGTATTGGTCGTAGATGCTCACAGATAATTCCAATAATTTTATGTAGCTGCTTGCATGAGTGATGAATCCTGGGTTCATCAATGTTCTGGAGAAGGCTGCCTCTGAAATGCTTTGATGGGAGAACATTTGGGAGTTCTAAACAAGTCCATGTTTCTCAGACTACGAAAGCAACACTGAAGAGGAAGGACACCATTTGCTATGCAGGTCCAGAGAAAAAATTCTCTGAGGAGATTTTCTCCCTGCATGCCAAAGAGAGTCTTATTTTAAGTGTTGCATGAAAAATGAGTTTTGCTTCCGCCAGTCTTTGGAAGTTTCTATGCAGACCCTTGTTTGACATTATAATGAGAAGCACACTCCTAAGGCACTACTGTTGTTTCATTTGGAAAAACATAACTTGACCTTTTTAGTTGCATTATGTCTAAGGCTTATTTCTAGCCTGTGTGCTTTATATTTTCTCTTTCTTTTAGTAACGATCCATGCATCAACGAAAGAGCTCATCAGAAGTTTATTGAACTTTTTCCTAAAGTGTTCTGCAAAAAAAAGAGTGTATTGCCAAGAATTCCTGAAGCACATCTCAAAAGGTAACATATATCCTCTTGAATCCTTTTTGTAGTGGAATGACATTTCTTTTCTTGTTGTTTTAGAGAGAGATTAAGAAAGAAAAGCACAAGATATTATCAGGTCAAGCTTTACAACTGCATACGATGGAGCAGCTGCAGAAGACAAAGATTAGTAGCTAGTGCTAAATTCATTTTCTGCATGAGCAGAAACATCTGTTCATTGCTAAGAAGTACATTTGTCCAACCTTTCAAAACATTTTTGGTTACACATGCCCACTTCTCAGTGTGATGCTGGATTCTTGGGGGGAAAAAAGAGCATGGCTGCTGTTATTTTATTAATTTCATTTTATCTGAAAAAAAAAATAGTGAAGCGTATAGAAAGTACATTGTTGATGAGCAAATGCAGTTATGTGTACATAGGCATATGTTGGTCTGTAGTTGCACCATACTCCGCTTTAGTTATAAAGCTCCTGGTCCCTAGCCTTTTGATCAGGGGTCAAAGTTATCCCCAAGCAGTCACTGTTCCAGGGTCCCTATTTTCAAGAGCTGCCCAGGGCACGGTGATATGTTGTTGCTTCTGCCACCTCAGAGACTACCAGTGTCACAGGTTTGGGAAGGAAGACAGTTTCTGCAAACCATCTAACTAAGAGCTGCAGGAGGCAAGGGAGAGAAGCCTAGCTCAGTGGTAAGAAATGAAGATAAAAACTGTGACTCTGTGTTAGATATTCAAGGCCAACACAAAGTTCTACCCTGTGAGAGGGATGCTGCGGACATGGGGCAAGGACTAGGTTCCTGTCTTTCCCTGGAACCGAGCAGCAGCAGCCAGTTGTGCCTCTGCCCTTGGTGGCCTCTCGGAGCGCACGGAGCTCCTGTGGGGCACAGAGTGGACATTTGGCCCCAGAAGCCTGAGTCTTGCTGAAACAGTTGTTCTTGATGGTGTTAGTTGAAGCTGGCCTATAAAGTGATGAAGATTTCTATTTTTTTCCCTAACTGGAATCTATTTTTGTAAGCTTTTCCAGGAAAACAAAGTTGAAAAAGAGGGATAGAACCTATTCTACACATATACAGTACTTTACATTCAGTGGCTTGTACACAGAATGGTTAATAATTTTCCATTGGGTAAAAATCAGTTTTTTCAAAGAAAAATATTTTGATGAAAAGTCTTCAACCAAGCCATAAAAGTGAGTCTGCTTGTGTTATTCATACACCTGTGTAGAAAGAAAAATGGGAACTTGGTTGGTACCATTTATTTACTATTCCTACAAAATCCTTTCAAAATTAATGGTCTTAAAGGAATGCTTAAAATCTATTAAAGAAATTAGAAATGAACAGACTTCTTTTACTTCTGGAGTGAATGATAGCCCAAATCAGACATATCTGAAGACACAGATTTTTCAATTGCTTTTAAAATACCAGTAGATCAGGAATGTATTATATTTAGCACACAGAATAAAATTTTGTCCACTGTAAAGATGCAATGAAGATTAATTCTGAAAATATTCTGCACGCATTTTAAATTAGTTTTGATTTTTAAGTAAATATTTTTAATAATTACTAATAGAGAAAGCAATGTGCTTCTGAGTAACCAAACAAGAAACAAAAATATAACTACCTTCTGTAAGATAACTGTAGAAACTGTAAATTTGCAAGAATTTTCATTTTTGTAAGAAAAAAAAAGTAATGCAACATCAGTAAGTAAAGCCACCTCATAGTCGTAGTGAATTTCTCTTTTAAAATTTGTATTTGAATCAGTCTTGAGAGTGCTGTAAGAAAAGCTAATTTGGTAGTTCTGTGATGAATCACTGTTCTCACAGGCTGATAATTCTGTTATAAAAGCTAGCTCTGAATTTAAAAAATACACTTCACAGAACCATTTACCTTTGGTGACTTGAAATAACATGAATTTTATATCTGCTCACAATTTTTGTAATTTACATCCTCTCATTCTCTCTTACATAAGCAGTGCTCTATAAAACAAAGTGAAACTAAGATTACCAGTATTATATTGCCACAGTTTGAAAAAAACACATTTCTAGGTCATTGATCAAATTAGTCCTTGATTTATAGGCTCTAGACCCTTCAACAAGAGCTACAAATCTTGCTGGTTTTGCAGACATTTTTCTTATACAGCTCTGAGATATGTACAAGCAGTATTGAAATAATTGAATTAAGCATTGTAATTTTTGCCCTCACTATGCTAGCTTTCTCTGCATGGTTATAAGCAAAAGGATGAGGTAAAAAGGTTCCTTTGTTTTTGTCTACCTTAACTTTGTTATCACTGACAGACACTGGGATCCAAACTCATGTCTTAAGTTCTTCTTTTTCCTCTGGAAAGAATTACTTACAGGTATCAGTGGGATTATGGCATGTGTATCTGAAGACAGAATTTGGCCTAGTGACTTAAGCTTGTTTGCATCCAGCTAAGCTGCAGAGTGCTGTGTAGGGAATTGTTCATACTAATAGGCAAATACTGTAATTGCTAGATTATAGACAAGAGCCCCGCAGCAACAGCGCTGAGCAAAGCAGCCTGAGCTTTGCATATTTAGATTCTTCTGCTCCTGTATTCAGGCTCTGAGGCGATCTGTGATTCTTTTCTTTTGGGACTGTTGAAGTTAAGATTGCAAAATCGTAACTACACGCAACCCCAGTTTGCGTATGCTAATTTACAGGGGCTTGGTTTGGGTAGTTCTTCTTTTTGTTTTCTGTAAGCACATCTTTCAACAGATCTCCCACTCCAAACATTTCCTCCTCCTTCTAAAATTCTTATCTGATGATATGGGCATCGTTTGAAAGCACTAATATATTCTCATTTTATTTCTGATTCCCAAAGTGTATGTGTGTGCAGCATGTAAAATCACTGCAATAAAAGCATGACCAGCACAGGATCTCACTTAATAAAACATTGCATGATGTATGAGTAGGCTGTAGGCCCTTTTAAGATCTCATTCAGAGATGCAAGTCAAGCCTGGAATCCTAAGCGAAACGTTCTTCATTTAGATGAATCTTAAATACATCAAAATATATCCCAAAAGGTCAGGGAGATAGAAAGCAAGACAGATGGAATCTGTGGCTAGTGTGATTTTTTTTTTTTTTTTCTCCCATACATAATGCATTTAGTTTGCTACAGTTGTCTTATTAAGGCTTTCTCTGGCTCTTAAAGTTGTGCAAAACTCTGTGCTACAGGGCAAGAGAAGCTTAATGGAAAATCAGTCGGCTGGATCACTTAGTTAACCTGGTGGGGATGTTGTAACTGGCCCTCATGAGCCTGAAGAAGGGGGCACAAAACAGCTTACAGGGTGCTTGGATGGAACAGGGAAATTCTGCCAGGAGGATTTTACAAGCCTGAGTTAAAGGCTCAGGATGAAAAGCCAGTTTTAATGCACCCAGCAAATAGCTCAGAGGAAGTGCTGAAGAGATGCAAATTCCATCTTCCTAACAGTAAGGAGGTTTACTGTAGGAAGCATTTAGGCATTTAATTCCAGGAAAGGCTTCAGGGCCTTGAATCTTAAGATGTCTCTTAAATAAACACACATCAGCTCTTTCTTTCAAGAGACCACCAAAGATGAAAGAAGAGGATGTCATTTCTTTTATTAAGTATTCTAGTGGTTATGGCATACATCCAGCAAGAGAGAGATCTGAATTTATTTTTTTTCTCTGTCTCCCATCTGAATAGTCTATATGATATTTTAGGAGGAAGCACTCTTGTCCCTTTGGAGTTGCTCTTTCATTACATTTAAATCTCTGAGCTGGAGAAAATAATGTCCCATAGCTTACCTTTCATCGATAGCCCTTGGGCCAGCAAAGGGAGTCCAGTGTCTTACCGCAGGTTTGTGAGTTTCCCCTCTTTTCTTCTGGCTTCTCCAGCTAATCCTAAATGTGGGTCTTTGGTGTCTCATTGATATAAAATCAGTGTAATTGAGTTGGACAAAACAAACAAAAACAAACTTTAAAACTTCTTGAATCAAAATTTGGAAGAGAAGTTCCAACCTTTTGCATCCAGTGTAGGAAGTGGGCTGGAAAGCAACATTAGTCAGTGTGGAACCCTATTCAGTTATCACTGTTGACTCCTCCACCAGTAAGTTTATGATGCCGTGGAAAGGGTACATGCTCCACCACACAAAAACTTTTCTTTGGAAGTAAAATCTATTATGTTTTCTCTGCTATAGAAATTAGCCTTTTTTTTTCCTTAGGGATAAGTGGTCCAGGTTCTCACAAAAATATGATACCTTTGGTTAATGCAAAAGTGCTAATGTTTTAAGGATTCTTATAAGATACCGATGCATGCAGTGAAGACAGATCTAGAAGTCTCTATCAGGATAACTTCCACTGAGCCCTGTGTGGGTTGCAATGAGCAATGTGTCTCAGACAAATGTGTTGCTTCCCTGCCAGAAGTGAGGAAGAAACTTTAAATGTTGAGGATCAGCATCTGGCCAGTCACTGTTTTAGTTCACTCAAAGTTGAAAGCAAAATTCCTGGGTAGATTCTTTGTTTCTCGTTTCTTTCCTAGTCCTATGAGTTTAAGTAACGTTTCCCATTACATCAGAGAATCTTAAAGTTTCATTGAGCACATATATATCTGAGGATTTTTCTTAAGTAGTTCATAAGTATGGGACAAGAGTATCTTCATTCATTCACTGCATATAACGTCCCAGTCAAGCTCAAATCCTGTAGCTTGAATCAGTAAAAAACACAAAGAAGACCACCACAATTTTCCAAGATGTTTTGGAATGGTATGGAGACCGTTGCTGCAATGTCAGAACACAAAACGCTACAGAATCACAGAAGGGTTGAAGTTGGAAGGGACCTCTGGAGATCATCTAGTCCAAAAGGTCCACAAGGGCACATTGCTGCCTCATGGTCAACATGTCCACCAGGACTCCCTCATCCTTCTCTGCAGAGCTGCTCTCCAGCAGGTCATGCCCAGCGGGTCCTGGTGCCTGGGGTTATTTGTCCCTATGTGCAGGACCCTGCACTTGCCTTTGCTGAACTCCAGGATGTTCCTCTCCGCCCAACTCTCCAACCTGTCCAGCTCCCTCTGAATGGCAGCAGAGATCTCTGGGGTATCAGCCACTCCTCCCAGTTTTGTATCATCTGCAAGCTTGCTGAGGGTGCGCCCTGTCTCTTCATCCATGTCACTGCACAATATTGAACCCAGTATTGACCCCTAGAAGACACAGCTGCTACAGAATTAATAAATATAAGGGCAGAGAAATTGCTTTAGACTTGCATGGTCTGCCTTCTGCCACTCAGAGCTAAAAGTCTGGGATTATTTTAATATTTTTAATATGCTAATATATATTAGGAGATGCATCGGAACATGACATTAGCTGTTTTCAGCTTCTAATCATGAAGAGCAATCGGAATGTGCTACATATTTGGCATTAATTGCCCCAGATATCCTTGCGCAAACAGCAAGGTCTTGGAGGAAGATGGCTGTATGACAGTATGTACTCCTTCATGGAAATTTACTGTTTAAATATAATTTATTCTGGTGTTTACAGTGACAGGACTTTGTGGCAGTCATAGATAGTCAATGCCTTTTTTTTTTTTTTTATCTTGCAAGAAAAAAATGAAGCTCAACAAAGTGGTGACTTTCCCCAAGCTTCCCATGAAAGAAATATATTTTGATATATTTTGCAGCCAAAGCTTTCATTCTTGCTGATGCACTGAAAAATGACTTGAAATATATTCTGAATGACCCTTTAAATCATCACTGTATATTCTGTGTAGTTTAGCTTACAAGTGAACTAAAGATGAATAAGCTAATAAGCTTATACACATATATTTAGTGCAGGATATAAGGCATAAAGAAAGAATCATGTTTGGCTGTGTCTTTTTTCATCTTCAAATATTGTTTTTTTTTTCTTTTAGTTTTCTCTGAGGGATATAGATGATCCTAATAAAAAAGCTCAAACATTGCCAAAAATACAGTTTACTCTATCAAGTCAAACTCCTTTAAGTTTTATACACCAGAGAATAAAGATAATATGGAGGCAATGCTCAGAAAAAGCTTCCCAGACTGGAGAAGGGAGAGTAGGTTATTGAACACAGAAATAAGAGGTGAAGAGATGCTTTCACATTAGATAGAAAAAGTTTGGACAGTCCTTCAGTATGAAATATTTCTGCATTTTATTTTTCCCCAAAGTATTATGAAATTCGGTGAAAAAAAGCACCAGAATTTGCTAAGAATTAAAGATAGAACAAAATTAATTTATCAGAGAACCCAGAGAGAATGGGGCTGGGAAACTACCTTTTTGACTTACTAAGTTGCTTCTTGTGTTCTTTCAGAATTGGTGTCTTTTGACCCATTCTTTCATAATGCAGTGCCAAAGTTTGCAGTGAAACTATATCATGAACAGGGCAACTTTGTAAACCTGCCATCCCCAGGACAGGGTACTGACACCTGCTTAATATTCCTCATTGCAATTTACGGCCACTAATTTATAGGTATATGAAGAGAATCAAGTTTTATGCAGTTAAAGGCTTTTGCACTGTTTTAAAATTTGAATTACCTCTTTTTTTTTAAAAAAAAAGCTGTAAAATCATGATTTGAGTCAGCGCAGAGCCATAAACACTGCTTCCCTTAAATGAGAATCTGAATTGCTAGTGGCTTAATCAAACTGAGAGAGAGATAATTAAAAAATATCCTGGTCTTGAATGTTGTTTCAGAAATACTGTAAAGTTAAGTCCCACTTTCAGGAAAATGCGTGCTTGCTATAGAGGAAAGCCTATGTTGTGAGGAGTCTTACTTGTCTTGATTTTTTAAAATAGTGGTGAGCTTCTTAACTGGTACTGTTACAGAAGAGCTGGAAGGTTGTTTGAATGGTTATCTTGGTTTAGTTTAAGTGGAGTTGACTATAAATGCAAGCTGAGCAGAAGTAAGCCGTTCTACAGTTAAATGTAACTCTGTATGGGAACTTAGGTTAAATCCATCAATGTAATCTCAGTAAATACTCTTTATAAACTTCTGTGTGTGCTCCCTTTTGGTTCTCATCATTCTCCTCCTCCATACAGCCTTTGAGCAAGTTTCCTACTTTGATCCCTGCCCATTTCATATTTGCTGGGTTTTGTTTGTTCGTTTGTTTGGGTTTTTTGTTTCGTTTTGTTTTAAGTGCAGTTGTCACTTGTACCTGTGTGCAAGTGCTTATGGCATTACAAGACAGGCAGCAAAATTTTTACATCTATAAATGGAATTCCAGGTCTCCTGTGCATATCGATACTGCTGCTCTCTTCCCTGTGTCCATAAAGGGTCATACTTGTTGCAATCATGTAGGCAAAGCCCTAGTACTGGAAGGACATGCAGTTGCATAGCGGCCCATAAATTAAACACTTATTCTTTCCGACAGCAGTAGCAGAATTATGCTCATCTCATGCATAAGTGTCACAGCTTGCTTTTCTCCCAAGTGAGTCTTGCCTTAGCAGAGGTGTCAATGCGGTGGTGTTGTGCAAGCTAATACGTTTGCTGCCCTTTTCCACAGCCATGTGCAGATGCTTCAGGGAGTGCAAAATTTCCCTGTGTAGATTGTTTATGCTGGGAAATACATAAGAGGAGGTTCTGTATTTACTGGACATTAAGACTCCCAGTTATATGTCAGAGATTCACTGGACTCGAGACGTTTTCTAAATCAGAGTTTATAAAGTTACAAAGCAGAGCTGCTCTGCTCAGCGGTTTATGGATCTTGTTCAGAAAACACAGATGACTTTAATTGTGTAATTCAATTTCACAGAAAGAAGCCTTCGCAAGAGTGAGAGACAAACATTTCTGACACCCAGACTTTCACTGCTGCTAGCAGTTTTTGTTTGCCTATTAGTGCCATCTTCCAAATATTGAAGTTTGTGTTCACTGACTTATCCCTGTTTGCCCTCTCAGCTATCTTCGTCACCTCTCACATATCAAATATTTTTCTTTCTAAGGGAAAATACTGTGAAATTGTTGGAATACACAATTAGGATCATTGCTAAGCAGATTATTATACATATTTATTTTATACGTGGAACATGTCATTCCTATATAGAGATTTATTGTTGGTTCATTTGCTTCCCCCACAATGTTTTGCCTGGCTCATTTTCTCCTGCTACTAGTAGCCATGCACCTTCCAGATTACCTCAAGTTATAATTACCTGTCTGGGATTTGGAGTAACTCTTAGAAGAAGAAAGGATGTGCAATATGGCTTTGTATGCTCTGGTCTGGGCTACACACTTTATGGACAGACATAGCAATCATGTCCTGCAGACTGTATCTCAGCTATCTGTGTGGCCCCAGCTTTAACCATTTGCAACTAATTTAAGCCTCACATTTTCCATGGTGTCTTGTGAGCATCAGGCTTAATCTGAGGTATTTCTAAGGGAGGCTGCAAGTAATGTTGCACAAATTGGACGCAAGTCTCATAAATTTTCACTTGCCAGTGCGTTGTATCTTTCCCCACCTCGGAGAGAAGGAAGGAACACAAGCTATTTTGAACTGGGATCCATACATGTGCAGAAGGAATTCTAATTAAATTTGCATGACTTGTTATTTATTACTCTGCACTGCTCCTCTGCGGACTCTCTCAGAATCAACCCCCTGTTGTTGTTCATGCAGTGCCCCTGCTGGAAAAAGTGTGTGCAATCAGGAGTGGAGCAGAAACATCGCCATTCGGTATAGGAAGCAAGTAATTCTCAGAGTTAATCACAACTGTGTATTGCTTAAAGGTTTGTTTGCAGGGAACAGATCACAAATAGTCTGTCAGTTGTGCAATCTGTTCACATAAAATACTTTATTCTGAGTAAAATACTACCTCTTAAATACAGGATGTTCATGGGCAACTCATAAACAGAAAGATGGCCTGAATTTAATAAATGCATTATTTGCTCAAAATATTCAGTACCACTGATTGAATTGAATTCTATTATTGATCATTATTTTTTAACAGCTGAGTTCTTCCTCAATATCATGTGACAGATATATTAAATGCTATATAACAGATTACATTAACTTTAATCCCTTGAATTTCTCAAAAAAAGGCTAATGTTACAGTTGTAAGCAAAAGTTGCTGCCTATAGGGACAGAATCCTGTTGTCCTGTATAACATATAGTGGTCTGTATAACATATAGTGGTGTCAGAACTTCCTCTAAGAAAGGGTGATTTTGCAGTGTAATTATAATTCTGTGCTAACACTGGTAAAATTCTTTTTTTTTTTTTTTTTGAAAAAGAACAGTCTTATCTGATATAGTATAAATAATAATTTTGGACCATTGGGAAATAGTATGATGTAAGCCAGAATAGCGTATTTTAGAACCAAATTAAATGTTGATGTAGGAAATATACTACTATATCTATACCAGTAAAAGTGCATTGGTGAGTATCTTCTCATTAAGAACTGCAAAGCTTTGATGAGCAGACTATAATGAAGGCTAAATTTAATTCTGACATGGTTATAACATCAGTAGTTCATAGTTTCCTTATCATCAAGACTTTTTATTAGAATCTAATTTAACTGATAATTTAAAAATGGTCCTGAATTTTCCTGGGGCTTTCATAGCTTCCATTCAGCCTACTGAATGTTTATCTTGCAGTTATTCTATTCCTCATTTATGTGCAAATAGCTTCCTCTGGAATATCTACATCAAGTGAAACTTGAAATTGTATTACAACCACCATGTATTATTATTATTATTATAAGATCATCTGCAGTATTGTAGGAAATAAATTTTATGGAAGCATACTACAATTGAGAGAAAAGTGTGTAGCTGCTCTAAGGAAGAAGTTTTAGTGAGATCTATGTTTTGCTAAACTTATAAGACAGGAAAAGGTCATGGCTAAAAGAGAAATAAGCGAGGAGATAACTAAGAATATCTGATCAACGTGTACAAGTACCTGAGAGGTGAATGTAGGGAGGATGGGGCCAAACCCTTTTCAGTGGTGGCCAGTGACGGGACAGGGGGTAAAGGGGACAAGTTGAAACACAGGCAGTTCCACCTCCATATGAGGAAGAACTTCTTTGCTGTGAGGGTGGCAGAGCCCTGGCACAGGCTGCCCACAGAGGCTGTGCAGGCTCCTTCTCTGGAGATCTTCAAACCCGCCTGGCTGCCGCCCTGTGCCCCGTGCTCTGGGTGTCCCTGCTGGAGCAGGGGGGTTGGACTAGATGATCTCTAGAGGTCCCTTCTGACCTCAGCCATTCTGTGATTCTATGATTCTGTAATTGGAATACATTACTCTTTTTTGTTGTTGTTGTTGTTATTTTTCAATTCTGAAATGCAGTCAGTGAAGTGCGGAAGTGATAATTATGTCAAACCATTAGAAAGAAAAAGCAGGAAAGGGGAAAATCATAACAAAGTAGTGGCTGTTGAATTGGCAACGAGGCCACACAGGCTCACTGTACATTCTGTCTTAATCAGGCCATAGGAAATACTAAGAGGAATAGATAAATTTGTAGCATGTTCAGTTCAGACTTTGAAAGAAAACACGTTGCAGCAGCCTTTGAGGCAGTGTGTCTTGTCTGTTTTGCATTCCGATACCCAGAACTTTGCCTTTCTAATCGATTTTAAGCTATTACAGAAAGGAGCTTCTCTGTAGACCTCTGATAACTTTAAATTCTCCATTTAAAAAAAATAATCAGGAATCCACATCTTTTAATATCTTCCTATTGTTTATTGCTCAAATTTGCCATTTTCATTTGCCATGGGCAAGTGAAAAATAAAAACAGTGAAGTTTCCACTTTTTCTCTTTTTTAAACTATGATTTGATGAAGCACATGTTGTTGATATAGTAATGTTATAAATGGTGGTGTTTTCTTAGCTTATAAAGTATTGCTCAAAATATTTTCCTTTTCATGGGAAAATATTTGTATTTATATATTTAGAAGGCTATATCAGGGCCTTAAAAAGAAGATTCAAGATTATTTTAAGCAAAAGAAAAAAAAAAGAGAGAGAAACATTTCAGAATTATATAATTTATTTTTTCTGTAAACAAATAAGAAAACGTGCTGGCAGTTCTTGAACAGAATCTAATTCACATAATACAAATTCAAATGTCATCTGTTAGATTCTACCTGACAATGGAAAATACACTTTTATGTATAATTCTCTTCACAGTTCTGGCAGATGTTAGACAATCAGCTCTTTAAGATATAGACAGTGCACTTTGATAGCACATTGTAAAATGGATCCTGAATAAGAGCTTTAGGCCTTGTCTTCACACAGCTATTTAATAGCAATGACAAATTATAAAGCTGCAGGAGACCACTTTGACTTGCAGAGTGTTATTATCAATGTTTAGACGCGAATGTAAAATGAGTAGAAATCTGAGGAGTAAAACTTCTGTTGGAAAATCTGATATGCCTGAGAATTTCTCATGAATGTGATTTACTGTATAGCCACCAACATTTTGGGAAAAGACAATTATAACCGCAAAGAAAAGATTTAGTTCAAAGTTGTTATAAACACTTGCAGGTGGATATTGAGGCTGATTCTTTATTTCCATTTTGCATGGTGACAAGTGGGGATGCAGTGAGCTGCCTTGGGAGTACACTGCACTGGATTAGTTCAGAACAGTGTCCAAGGTGGCACAAAATCAGGACTCCACCTGTATGAGCAGATTCCAAATGTAAAGATTAATGGACTTTCACATTCATGATGCAAACTCCTAAATTTTTTTGCTTCCCATAATAGGTTGAATTAGAAATGTGTATGGACAGAAATGTTAGGAAAACTTATGTTCAGAACTGAATGTTGTAGCTAGTGGTATGGGTATTTCATGTGTCACAAGGTGCTCAGGGTTCGGTAAACCCATGCTGTGCTGACTCTTACTAGAGATTCAGAACGGGTTATCTACTCTCACCCGATGATTTTCCTGAATGGGCTGGGAAATCTGCTTAAATTATGAAGACTAAGTTTATTTAAGAAGTGTTTGCTTGTTTCCAGCACAAATCCATGATTCCAGTTTATTAGAAGACTGGAATCTATCAGCTGCTTACATTATAGGAAAATGAAGAGGGGAAAAAGAGAGTTAAATAGGCAATTTTATTCAAAGCAGTATTTTGGTGCCTACTCGCCACTGAAATCCCTGGAAACTGGGCACGTAATTATCTTAATATGGTTAAATATTATGTGCTGTTATGCTGTTATCAGGTTATTTAGGTAACGTTATCACCTGTCTTAAAGGATCTGTTTTCTTCCCTGTTTTTAATCTGCAGCTCTGCAAATTATTCTGTTTTGTTTCAAGATTTTTTTTTTTCTTTGCAATACGAATTAAAATGTTCGAAACAATGTTTCCATTCTCAATTAAATGGATTTACTGTTCTTTACCGTGAACCCTGCTTTCAGGCAGCCTGAATGACAAGCTGTTCTAGCCCTGGAAAAGACCAGTGTCTTAACTTTTATGTAAGAAGCCCGAAGGAATATTTTGAAATTAGAGCTGAGGGAGCCCTGAGCAGCTGGATAGCCAAGAATCTGTGAGGTCCACAGTGAAGCAAGCCACGTAGTCCAAAATATAGCTTAAAGCTCTTCGTCTATCACACAATGTCAATAGGAAGAGAAGCAAAGAAAATAATTATAGCAACGTAAAAATTAAAACAGATGCCTCATTCTGTTCTAGTGCTTAATTCTGTTCTAGTGACCGGAGGGGAATACTAATAAGGCAACCTCTGAATAACACTCACTGATAAAACTTTTTATAGGGTAGTTGATTTCATATGCCTACACAATTTAGATAGCAAATGCACCATCAACAATTCAAATTGTTATTTTTTTTTAGAGTCATACAGGAGTCACTTTTCATTGTAATGGACAACGTTTGACTATAAGCTGCTTCTAGGCTAGATAAAGGCAAAAGTAGCCTTGGGCAAAAGCTGGACAGTTTTTTTCACTGTTGCTTTCACACAAAAGGGAATTTATGCATGTTTTCCAAACTGTTAGCTCGTTGAGAAATTAGAATTCTTTTAAAAATGTAGATTTTTTTCTTCAGATATACGGCTCTCTTGCAAGTGATATTTTCATTTTTTTATTTAATAGGAATCACTTTACAAATAATAGTTAAATAAATAAAGAGTTAAATAAATAGTTAAATAAACAGTAGTTAAAGAAGGGCCTTTCATTGCCTGAAGTATTATAGCACTATTGTTCTAAGTGTGCATGAGACATACATCTTATAAAACTGTCTCTTGTGTTTTAGGATACCAAAACCACTCAATGAAAATCAACCAGTGGATGAAAAATATCATGATATAGGTAGCTACCTTAAGAAGATTAGGGGTATCCCAAAAGTTGAGCACGAATCTCTTCAGAAAAGAGAGCATATCGACATGTTAATAAGAATACTCAAGAAGGTGTAAGTATTAAGATCAAAATTCACTTTTAACAATGGAAATGAAAGAAGAAAAAGAATTTCACTTAGATTTGGGGAAAAAAGGCAAGCAAAACAAAAAATATAGTAGTAAAATGAGGAATATTATCTCACAGTAATCTTCAGTGATGACCTGTACTACTTCCCTTTTGACACATTTTCTTCCTCCTCCCATTGCCTCCTTAGATTTCAGACTCTTTAGAAAGAGGGATGTGTGTTTCACATCTTACTCTAAAGTAGTTCTGTATTTACACAAAAATCAAGAATCTTGGGTTGCATTGCAAGTGCATGTTTTCTACCTGGAGTTATTATCATATTTAGAATAAGCACTAGAATGTTACGTTACTAGAGAAACTGAAAGTTTAATTTTTTGAAGGCCTGCAGTTACCATATTTCTTTGCACTGAAGAAAAGCTCCATTGGTCACTATTTGTACTGTTTTTACCATAGTAATTCTACTGACTTAAATGAAATGAAGCACCTTAAGTAGATTGTTCTTACACTGGAACCTGTTCTTTTATTTTGATGTTAACTACGTGCTTCTATCCTTGTTACAATAGTCCAAACTTCTAGTCCATGCAGGCATTAGTTCTGTGCTGTCCTACTGCTATCTATATGGATATATATGGTATATATAATACCAGGCGCATAGCAAGCTCTGGCTTCAGGGGACCATCTCATTTAGCTGTTCTGATCATTCTAGCATATTAAGGAGATATTATTTTAAAACATTTCTACTTTAAATAGCTAAACTCTTCTTGTTTTCATGCTCACAGTTACGTTGTACTGTCTAGTTGCAAAATGTTAATTGATCTGCCCTGCAGAAATGTCAGATGCTGCTGCCTCCACCACTGTTGGCCAGGCTGCAAATGGTGGGAGGTGGTGGGGGAAGGTGAATGAACAGCTGCATGTGCAATGTTAGTAGAACTTATCGTTCTGATAAGTGTCTGATTTGATAGTTGTAGCTTTGACTTAGCAAGGGACAAGGAGAACGAAGTACAAGACACTTGCTTCATTTATCTTGTAACTTCAGCACCATTGTCAGTCAAGTTTGTTCAAGAGAAAGGCTTATCCAAAGCTGGACCTTTCTAACTATTTCACTATAAATGAAGTGGTATAACCTGACATCCATTTTCAACACTTTTAAAGTCATTTTTCATGTTTGCACAGCTTTGCTAGTAATTCAAGTTACTTTAAGGACACCGTTAATGATTCTGTTGGAGGTACAAGCAGATGGGATCAAAGACGCCCTTAGTTTGCTTCTAGCTACCATTTCTACAACTCCACTGGAGGATCCTGTCCCCAAACTTCTGCTGACATAACTGTTTATTCTATTGCTTCTTTAAATTAATATGTGACATGATTGGCATAAAGACAAAGAATTTTTATATTCTTTAACAGAATTTGCTTTCCTTAATCCAAATCTTTTTATGGATCTGGTTTGAGGAAGGGTTAAACAGTTATGTCAATGTAACTGGCAGGAGGAAGGTGTGGGAACAAACAGTTGAGAGCAGGTGAAAGGTGGTAATGATTTAAACCAGAGCTGCTGCCGAGAAGTCTCTACTGTAAGTCCTTGATGTAATCAGACTGTTACATTCCAAACATAAAAACTTTTGGAGGAGGTGTTAGCACTCAAGAAAACCAGGATTTCATCTTCTAAGTCTGTGGCAAACTCCCATTGACTTCAGTGAACCAGGATTTCAGCTGTGTTTGCTGAATGCAGTCATAGCATGGACTAGTCAATAGATAATTTCTGACACTTCGTTTGAGAGATTTCATTATCCCTAATCTCATGTAAACGTGAGCTGTTGTTGAAAGATTCTTTCCCACCTTCCCTCCTGCCTTTGGCTGCATGTTTCCAGTATTTCCCTTGTGTTAGATCCAATGACAGTTTAGCCCATTACTAAAAGAATAAACCCCAAACAAACACGAAATCAGTTTCCCATTAGGCTGAAGTGATTCATCCTGCAGCTATGGATTTGCTACATCTGATGCAAGGCAGTGAGCAAGCCACTGAGGTTGGGGAAGAGACCACCCCGCCAGCAATACGGGTCATGGTTATTCCAAATATGCTCCCATTCTCTGGGAGAGGCAATCCCACCCTGCATCCCTCTCGCCTTTCCTTGTGTCCGCATGAGCATTTGTGTTACTGCAAAGTGAAATTAGAGCAATAATCTGTGGTGTTACCAACCCTGGCCGAGTTTAGCATATAGGCATATAAGCTCATATATTGCTATAAGGAAAAGCTTAAGAGCAAAGGCAACATTTAGTTGCCACAGTCAAGAGACTGTTTCTTGCAACTGTAGTACTGGTTTGAAGCGTATGTGAAGCATTAGACCCAGAATACAGCTTTAAGGCATCTTAAACTAGTCTAAACTAGGCCTTCTGCACCCCTACTGCATCTTTCAGTCCCTCTGCTTGCATCTGCCCTGGTATTTGTGTGATGTGACTGCAAGCAAGTTTCTGAGAAGTAATTTGATGGAAACTGAACCCTATTTAAAACATAACTAGTTTTGAGCAGATCACCTCCCTGAATCACCTCCTTGCATTATCAGATGAGTAGCAATGGAGAGAGAGGAGAACCGGTGTCCCTGACTCTACAGCTATTCAAGCAGCTAGTGACTTTCAAACTACTGCAGCCCATGCAAGGAAGAAGCGATGCTGGTGTGGTGCTTCCCTGATATCCCAAGGGCAAGCAACCATTCGATTTTTGTAGTCCCACTGCGGAACGTATGATACCTAGTGAATTTTTCTCGTTTAATGTTCCTTCTTTAGAAACTGTTTCCTCTATTGGGCACAGGTGATAATAATATTGTAATAATGTCAAGCATCCCTGTTGTTTACAAGCCTAACATAGTAACAGTGGAAGGTATTATTCTGCCCTCTATGACTGCTTCATGCAACCAAAGATAGCATATAAAAATGGTTTCTGGATAGAGAGGACCATCAAAAGAAAGATACTATATACTACAACTTCAGCTGTGAAAAGGCAATTTTTTTCTGTTGCAAAAAGGAGAGTTTGATTTTCTCTAAATTGTTTGAATTATTTCTGAATACATTTTTGTGATTCTTGGTTTTTGTTTCTTTTTCCTTTTTTTCTTCCTTTTTTTTTTTTTTTTTTGAGGGGAGATGAGATCATAAATTGGCTGTGCAAATGTTCAGTTTGAATTTTCAGCATACCATGTGGCTATAAATTTTCTTGCCTTTTCCATCTGCCAGAGAGTTTCAGTCCCTTAGAGAGGCAACAGAAAAAAAATCCCATCCCTACCACCAATGAAAAATAATTTCTTTTATATAGAATCATTATGGTTGGAAAAGGCCTTCAAGATTATCAAGTAAACCCATCACCACCATGGCTGCTAAACCATGTCCCTAAGTGCCACATCTACACGTTTCTTGGTGACTCCAGCATTTCCCTGGGCAGCCTGTTCCACTCTTTCCTTGTAGAAATTCTTCCTAATATCTAACCTGAACCTACCCTGGTGCAGCTTGAGGCCATTTCTGATGCTGCAGCAAGGAGAGCTGGTCAGGGAGCAGGGGATTGCGCTCCAGTGTGGAAACTCTGCTGTCGCAGGAGGGTTATGCCTCATTTCTGGTACTGTGTGCGATGGTGCCTGGTTCACACAGCTGAAAAGCAGTGGGCTGAGGTGTCCATCCTGGAGGCAGCAGATCATCCTTTCCCTGTTGGTGGGCTGATCATTTCACTGCCTCCCTTTCCTCTCTTCTTAGATCATCCTTTCCTCTATGTATAGAAGGGAGAGAGATGCAACCCAGTTTAAAGATGGTGCATGTGCATACTCTGGTTTGAAGGCTGAGCCCACTTTGCAGACTAGATTCAGGGTAAAAGGCAAGACAGAGCTAGGAAGGTGCTCCCAAGCTAAGAAAATTCGACTTTGCCACAGCAAGTGCAATGCTGGGCTGAATTAGTGATGATATGAGGGGCAGCTAGGCAGGAGTCAATCTGTGCACTGTGCACTGGCTGAGAAACTTTTCAAACCATTTAGACCTGTGGCCAAAAAAATGTAGCTGCATGTTTTCCACGTTCTTCAGAAAAAAACTTCAGAATATAAAGGTGTGTTAAAAAATTCTGTACTTGAAATGCTTCCGGTGACTCAAAAATGAGGCTTTTGTTTGTTTGTTTATTTATTAGATGCCATTTTAACTTTTATTTCAAATTTCTTCCATATTTTAAACAAAAATATCATTTCAAAACAGAACATGTGATCAGTGTTTACCTTGAAACTTGCAATCACTGACTCAGGAAATGTAATATGCTTCCCATATTTTTTTTTCCTTCCAATGAAAGCATTAGCTGAATTAAACCCATGTTTGTAATGTATTTTGGGTCTCTGATACTTCATTTTCAGCAAATTCTATATTTGTTGGAATATTTTTAGCTGTTGGGCCAGATAGGTACCTGTAGGCACGTGGCCTGTGCTCTGCCCTGCTTCATCCTCTCTTGCTACAGGGACACTAACTTGTTCAAAACTGCTACACGGTGACAAAGCAGCACAAGGCCCTGGTGGCTCCAAAGTGTTGAAAGTGCAAAAAACAGTAAGCTGTAGGTAAACTGTTCCCGTACCATCTGGCGTATTAAATTTCTGAAAAATTTCCCTTTTTTAAAGGGAAAAGGGGAAAACTTCACTCCATGATTTTCCCATTCACAATAAGTATAATGTAGAATTAAAAATTAATTATTCTTTTTTTTTTTTTTTTTTTTAATTTCATAGAGCTGCCTCACTGAAAGCTTCAGTCTTTGTGTTTTATTTGGTTTTGATACAGTCTAAAATAAACAAATTCCTGAGACAAATATTTGGTCATGAAACATGAAAATTCTTCACTGCTTCTTTGGTGCTCCAGTATTTAAAAAATGGATTGCATATGAATTTGACTCTGGGCTCTTGGGCCTTCATTCAGCCACCACTGAAAACATGTTTCTGAGTCGATGTGAGTAAATCTTTTGAAGTTTATGATAGGAAGATTTTCAGAATTGCTCTTTCAGAATTGTCCCTGCTCCTTAGACACTAATTTCAGCAGAGCAAAGTTAAAGTACAAAGCTTTCCTGAAAATCATCCTTACCAGAAGAAAGGTTGAGACAGCAGCATTTTCAGAAAATTGCACTTACTCCTTATACCAGAACATCCTCATTGCAGACATTAGTAGAGAAGTGGTTTATGACTCTGTTGGGCAAAAGGCTGAATAAGAACTTGAAGATTTGACCCTGTGTATTTTTCTTTCTTTGATCTGACAGTATTACTTTCTGATCTTATTTATCCTTTTTGCTTCTGGCTTCCTTTGGTAAATGAATATATGTGGAGCTTTTAAAAATTCCTTTGAATCAGCTAATTATTTTTATATTTGTGGGTGTCCCCTACATCAAAACTTTTCGAAATCCCACAGATCCAGACTGCCTTGGTTTTTGGCCACCCAAGTACACAATCCAGTGGAAATGCAAAATTGAAACTTCTCCTTGATCTCTCTGAAAAGACCCTGTTTTGTCATAGTTTTGCATTCTTCAACTGAAAATCCACTAATTGCACAACAGATAATTATGACCATATAAAATCCACACAGAAAAAAAAATTAAAGTCACCTCAAGACAGAAAATGAAAGCCAGATTATCTAATACTAGTAAACATTTATACTAGAATATGCATAAATAATCTTCATTATTATCTGGAAAATGAAAATGTGATGATCTCTAAGTACTGCCTGTTGGACAATTATTTTATTTTATTTTATTTTATTTTATTTTAGTTTAGTTTAGTTTAGTTTAGTTTTAGTTTAGCTTTTATGCTTCATTAAAAAAAATGGATAAAACAAAAAAAAAAAAAAAACAAACATAACAATTTGTCCAGGATAGATTTTCAGAATTTCCAAAATTCAAATTCAGAATTTGAATATCAGAATATCAGCAGGGGAATATCTCAAGATCCTTAAAAATTCAGTGAGGATAACAAATGTCCACTTTTTAGATTGCTACTATGATCTTTTTGCTGATGCAGTGAGAAGATGTTTGGAAGGAGATTATTGTGCTTCACTTGGAGCCTGCCTCTTACAGTAGTGCCCTTGTGTAAGCATGATCAGGGTCTTTGAGTGTTTCTTCTTAGTGTGTCTGTTGTGGATATTTAAACCCAAAGTAAATCTTGGGCCGATTTTCTACTAATTCTAGGAATTTTTCCAAAAACATGTATATTTAGCAGTTTGCTAAAACAAACTGACTTAATTATGTTATGTATAGTGCCTTTTTTCTCTAATACACTCAAACTCATTAAATAAAAAGGTATCATGGAAACAGGCTATAACGATTTTAAAGTTTTTATTTATTTATTTATTTATTATTTATAGATATTTAGCTGATATCTGAGTGACTGCATTCTGGATTACCATGAGCTCATGAGTATCAGAAATAAGATGAAACTGTATTTCTGTTTTAACATGGGATCTGTTTATCAGTGTTATGTGAGAACTATTATGAGCCTCATTTGTTTTATTTCTATGGCTTCACTAAATTATGTTACTTTTCTCAACATCCTTTTTTTAGCAACAGTCATTTTGGGGCTAGATATAGACATCTGCAAGATTAATGATGGAATTAATTTTTCAGAAGGTTTTTGGAAGATTGTCTATTTCAAAATCTTTTATAAAGCTGTTTTTGAAAATGTTCATTCGATAAGTTATTCTGCAGTGTGATCCTGGCCTTCTAAATTCACCTTTGCAACTGCCATAAAAAAAAAAATCAAGTAAGTGGATTGCCTATCCTTTGCTTCTGAGATTTGTTAGAAGCTAGCTTATGAGTAAGTATGAGAAGTGTAAGAAATATTAATAGGAATTTATAGTAGCTGCCACCATGAGTGATGCTGAAGTGAAAGTTTTTTAACACTTAAATCTTTACTTTGCTAGAGAGAATACACAGTCTTTAAACTTTTCGATGAACTAATAAACTTTCAAATAATGTAAGGGAACAAAGTAATGTTTGGTAATAATTTACTGATATTTTTATTGGTGATTATCCTGTCTTACTCAGGATTAATGTCTGGGTTTTTTTTGCCTGAACATTTTTTTTCCAGTCGCTGTCAGATGCTGTCAAAATCTTGTGTTTCATATATCCAAGCATGGAGAACACATCTTATATATCAACACTGAACAGTTGTTTTCCTCTAGTTGTTTTTTTTTTTCTTGAAATGAATGTAGCTTTCTAGAAGGTTTTACTTTTCAGCAAAATATTCTGCCCAACTGTTTTCCTGTGACTGTATTTCAAAGCTTTTAAACCAACAAACCCATTTAGTCCCTAAATCACCAATATCCCATCTTTAAAATGTTGGAAAACTATGGTATTTAGTCCAAATTTATCTTTGGAAAAGCCAGATGAGGTTGACCAATTTGTTTATGAGCGGAGGGAAAAAGGTGTTTTGCACATTTTTTAACTGTTGTTCTGGATGAGCTTAATAGCTGGAGACACCAGAACATTCAGTACAGAATTATGCTAGAGCTCAATCCAAAACTCACAGTCCTGCTCAGCACCGAGACAGTAGTCAGCTGTTCCCATAGGATGTGTTAAAAAAATCTTTACATGTCAGCAAAGTCTTTAGATCAAATTCCATTTCTCCAAAACTTATTCAACACCATCCCTGGGAAAAAATCTCTTACACAACTGAGGGTTGCACATATTTGGTAGTGTCATTTGTGTCTTCAGGCAAAGTACATAAAATCCTCCCACCCAGAAACAAAAACACAGTGAAAGAGCAACTGAAAGTGGAATATATTCCTGTAGCTTTCTTCTGTCAAAACAAGACTAAATCCAAAATAAACATGCTCAGATTTGTGGTATATAGGTGAGGATTCAGAATATTGGCTGCTGACAGTTTCCTCTGAGAGTGTGTGTGCGTGTTTGGGTGCAGGCACTGAAAACACTGAAGAGGAAGCGGGCTGAATATATTTGGCTTATTTGAGGAAAAAAAAAAGTTTTTTTTTCCCTTTATATAGAACTTTTAGATCACACCTTGTGTCCTGCAGAACTTTTAAAAAGCTTTTGTATTCTAGAGTTGGACTTCCTCACGAGTGCATGGCACATGACTTCAGTGACCATGATGTGCTAATTTCCAACAGGGTACAAAAGGTAGTCATTCTGTAATCTATGAAGACTGCTTAGACTTCTTTCATGCAAAGACCCTCTGACTTCTGCTAGTTGAGTGTTTCTTAATCAAGGCTCTTTTCCCACAACACAAGTTCTGTTTGCCACGATTCTTTAGCCTTTCCACTTGCTGAAATGAAAGTTGAGATTCTAAATGCATGAGAATGATAAATATTAATACTATGAATCATACTGATCTAGCTGATCCCAGTATTTGAAATTGCATGTGAGACCTGATACTGTCATTATGAGTAATGCTGCTGGAACTGAGGCTTCAAGATGATGGATAACCTCGCCTGCTAAACTGTTGCCATACAGACTGGTCCTAGAACCAGACTTAAAAGAAAATGGAATCAAAATGGCATAGCAGTATTTCATTAACAAAAAGTAACTCTATACTGACCTTTTCTAGTAATTCAGGTTTTCCTTAGTTGTGCTACCCTTCCAGATGAGATGGTTAAGAAGGGGTGGGGGAACATGCGTATGAAGTTTAGAAATTTAGGGTAGTTCTTTTCTCATAACACTGAATTTTGTAGCCTATTTTTCCATAATGATAACCATTCCCTTTGGAATTGCTTTAAATTTAATTGGCTAAGTTAATTTGTGGAATATTCCCTATACACAGTGGGACAAATGAGAGAGGTGACTAATTGGAGTAGTCAAAGACAGCTGGAAAGGCTGATTAGCACCATCAGAGTTCTGTCTCTCTCGCTATTCAAAATTGCTGTGGATCCCCTTGTTGCCTCTTCTGAAATGTCAAGCAAACACAAAGTTGAGCAGCTGTATATACAATGCTATACATAAAAATGCTGTCCCATTTGCAGTAGGGAGTGTGGGGTGTTTTGGAGAGAAGCATCTCACTGAAAAAGCAGCATTATTATTCCCCCATCCCCTTTTTTAGTCTTTGACACTTTGGGCAGGTCTTTGCTAATGTACATTAGTAGACCCAACAGGCAGTAAAGCATTTTGTTTATTTGCTTCATTTTTATGTCTCTGCTACTGTGTTTGCTTTCATAGACAGGATGTGGATTATGGTGATTTAAATGTGGGTGGACAGGATACTATGGCACATGTAATTATGACAGGAGCAGTACTGTTGAATTTAGAAAACTTGCAGTTACCTGTGCTTTATTTGTTTCTATTTAAAGGTATATTTTGATCTTTAAGCTTTTACATTGCTTCACTATTGTACTTGTTAAAAGTTCTTGTTAACAATACTGCTCTAAAAGTAATTCTAGGATAGAGAAGCATATATCAAATCTATTTTTGGGCTTTCTCATAATTTATCTTCAGCTGAGCAAACTGTGTGAAATAATTGTTAAATTTATTCAGACTTATTATCAGAAATTTGCACAAATGAGGTAAGCTGTTTATTATCTCCTTCTCTAATGTAAGTCAAAGTAAACCCATTGAATTATATGAAATGAAACTTAATACTTATTTATCTCCATAGTTGTGTATGAAAATATGTTGTCTGCTTCTGGATATTGATAGTTGATACAAAAAAAAAAGTAAATGACAAGTTACAAAACATTACTAGATGAATTCTGGGACCATATCTGTATAGTCTTCAGATTATAATGTGTATTTGATTTTCTTTGTAAAATGATTTCTATCCTGATTTCACCTGAATTCTGGGGAAATTTGCACCATTTGATAACTGACCTTCCTGTATCAGATTGTGATATAAAGACTATAAATATTGTGGACTATAAATGTTCTTTTGAAACTGTGAACCAGTATCTAGATAGATCAGCAAGGACTTCCTGAATTTGGAAAAAGCCTAAAATGGTAAGTTAGTCAAAGCTACTTATTTCTATATTGTGCTGTTGTTATGAGACTTCCTAATGGCAAGTGAAATGTCAGCCTTGCTTCCAATTTCACTCCTGAATGTTTAAGCAGAAGAACCCAACCAGTGTGCTTATCTCTCAGTTGCAAGCTGCTCTCCTTGCTTTTTCAGGTGCCAAAATTTCCAGCTGTCCAATATCTCGCTGTGAAAATCTTCAATTTCCCCTGGCAGCTTTTATGAAGCAGTGAACATTATCATTATAAAAACTTTATAGCAGATCTTAAGTTGAAAATGACAGGGACAGTCTAAAACCAACTGAATAAAAATGTGGAGGTTGGCTAAGGGTTTGATTATTTATGTTCAGGCTCATTTAAAGAATCATCATCTTTTCCTTATCACATTGGAGACTGTGGTGGAATTTTTCTGGAGTTGATAAGAGTTCAGCAACTTTGTTGGTGTTGGGGATGTTTCACCTCAGTGGCAACAGCCATGGCTGGAAGTGATTCTCTCTGGAAAAGTAGATTTCTCTGAAACTGGGTTTTTATGTGCACGCAGAACTCCAAGTCCGAGGCTCTTAATGAGTTGACAGCACTACACAGAAATTGCTTTTTATTACTGACCAAACAAAATGATTTCTATCATCAAATGTTCAGCATCTAATGGCATGAGCGTTGTTTGTGTGCTGCACTGTTTGCATGCCTATAAAATCCACCCCAAGTCTCACTGCGGTCCTCAAAAACCGCTTAGGAACACATGAACTTTGGTCATATGATGGCACTGTTGTGCCTGAACTAACTCTGGTAATCACATGCCCCTTGCTATGTGGATTTTTGCTCTTCCGTGTTCAGGAAAAAAAAAAAAAAAAAAAAAAAACCAAAACCCTAAGAAAACACCAGAAACTAGTCTTTGTAGACTTTAAGGAAATCTTTTTCTCAACAATCCTGTATTTTCACTCCATCACTGACTTCTAAGCTTCAGATCTATTGACCAGCTGCTCATTTAGTTTTAATTTTTAATATTATTAATTACTCTTTTCAGGCACTGCTTTTCTGCTTTTTCTTCTGTATGTTGTGGAAAGTCTGGGAGGTTTTTTTTTTTTTTAAACTACCATCAGCGTAGCGTGTTTCCAGAACCTCGTGGAAGCTGATTCAAAGCCAGCTTTCCTAAAGGAGCTTTTAGCAGAGCAGTGGGCCAGCAGAGAAGTCGCTAGCACAGGATTGATTATACAGCATATCCTTCAGGAAACCAGATAGGAGCCTTCCTGCTTCCTACACAGGAGCAATAAACGAGGCACAAAAGGTCAGCGAATCTACGGAGGACCAGAAAAGGGAAGCTACGTCCTTTCATTCCATAGCCAGCAAAACTTGGGTGGTTGTTTTTGCTTTGAAACTTTATTTGAAAGTAAAAGCTTTAAAGAGAAAATATGAGGAGTTTTGCTTCACAGAAACTTTTGTTCAGAGTTTTGAATCAGTTCATGCAACTGCTAGTTTTCATTGTCAGCAGCGATACAGGCGCAGAGGATGCACTTTGCAGCACGCTGCAGCTTCTTTCCTTCCAGGAAAGCAGGAGGCAGGTATATACATATGCTCCTTTCCTATGTAGCTGGCACAGCACTTGCATGCAAAGCTCAGTTTTCCATCTCCACCCATGGAATACTAACCACCCTCTATGAGTTTGCCCTGGCATTTTAGACATCTGTGACTCCCCAGGGTCGTCTCTGTCTTTTGCCAGCCTTCGCAAAACCATGGCATATGTTTGCCTGATAGGTTGTTGCCAGAATTCTTTGTCCAGGTGATTAAGGTTAAATTGATGTCTAGAATGAACAGTGTGATTCTCTGGCCAGTAAGCATTTTCTTCTGAGGTTTACTTGGTATCTAATTGCTGTTTGGAAGAGGAGCAACACAGTGTTGCCACAACTGATGATTAAAATGGAATTATTACAGAATTTTGAAATGAGATGTGTCTGAGAAGCAGCCCCTCAGGAAACAGTGTTACAGAGGACTACAAAGGGAATTGAAGTCAGTAATCATCTCGTGATTTTGCAAGATGCCACAGAATAGGGTGTGGGAGTAGGAAAATGGCCTGTGATCAATGGTCAAGTGATCCCTCTGCTCTTCTCAGATAATATACTACATCTATTTTTGAGCTCTGTTATTGATGGAATGAACCGGTAAAAATCTAGGAAAGAGTTGCAAAAGTGAACACAGAGAGCTGGATAACTTGATTTGTGAGTAAAGATTGAACACAG
>VZSV01000007.1:11691128-11749067 GCA_013398735.1 Nothocercus julius | reverse complement strand
CTTTTTTTCTTGTGACCACTGACACGTCTCTCTAGCCAGAGAGATGAAAGTATTAATTTTCTACATATTTAATTTTAACTGAGTCTACTGATAAGTTGTACAAGAGGTAGCCCCAGAGTGCTGAAGTTTCACATTGTTGTGTAAATCTTTTTTACGGAGCCAGATTTACAAAGCCTGATAATGCATATACCCTTCCACTCTAAAATTTCAGTTCCTGATAAACCGATGAAAGAGTGAAAAGGAAATATCCTCTCCTCTGCTATTTGAAATGTTAGTTGCTCTTTGTTCACTCTTTAAACACTTCCACCAGCATGGAAACCTATCTTCCTTTTCGGCACTGTTTCTTTGCAACAAGCACTGTTTCTATTAATGTTGTCTCAATTAAAAGCTAAAATGATATCAATGTATTTTTTATGATGAATTAAAATCATTAAAAAAAAAAATGAAAGTGCTTCCTATTCTTGTCTCCACGTTTTGGGTGTGCAAACTGAAAATTCTCCACCTAACTCTCCACCTTCATCAGCCTCTTTTCTACCTGCAGTGTTGATCTAATGATCTGTTAATTGGCAGAACACCAAAATGCTCACTTTACAAGTATTGTCTATACCCCGAAGTTCTCCTCTCCTCTTACCAACTTGTTGAAATTTGAACAGCTCTGGTGACAATATAATTGTTCAGGGACTTCTGCCTAGGGGTTGTAACGTTCTAGGGTGGGGAAGGACACCCAGGTTGCCAACAGCTTGAGGAATCTACCTGCCTTGAGGAGCGTATCAGTCCCATGCACGCCTTGCGTAATTCCAAATGGAAGAGACCTCAGAAAGGAAAGACATTCAATTATGAGTAAAAAAGATATGACAAAAATGCTGATATGCATTTTTCCCCAAACTCCAAATTTCAGCAGGAGCCTGAATTTTTAAAATTTTCTGCTTCTCCCCCACTCTGTTTTTATTTACTGTCATCCATAAACACAAGACAAATGTTCAATAATATATGCCAAAAAAGAAAATGTTATTTAATGCATTTATGTGACATAACTATGAACACTGAATAATACAGAATAGTATTTTATAATGAAATACATCTACAAAAAAGTGAAAATAATTAGTGATAAATAAATATTTCAATGTATTATTTTGCTGTCTGTATTCTCCATCTCCAAGTATTTCAAGACCATAGAGTATGAAATATTGAGTGATGATTCAGAATGATGTGCTATTGAGGACTACTGAGGGTTTGTCATTCTGACAAAAAAGGCCCAAGGTCCAACCAACCAGCTTCAGAGACAGAAATATGTGACAGTATGTTCCTGAAGACAATTTCATTAATATTTGTGAATTACTATAATTCATATAAAAAGGAAAAAGTGAAGAAATTAGGAATTCCACATTTGTTGCAGAGCTGTAATTGTGTGTGTTGTATGTAACACATGGACCATAGTTGCACAGTTACAAAATGAAAGATTAAATAACTTCTTTTTGAGCCTAGATAATAAATGGAACAAAAGATCCTGTGTAAAATATAGTAATCCTATATTTGAAAGCCTTCAGCATTAGTTATCTTTTTGATTTTTTTTAATGGAGAGTCTTGAATTCAAGTTTCTTAGGCAGTCTCAATTTTGGAATTATATGTGAGCTCTTTTTTAGAGTATGTGAAAATAAAAGTAATTTCTAAAGACCTGATAGATGAAAATCACCCCAATTATTAGACTGTTTAAGAATAGGCATAAAAACTATAGAACTGACTGTGAGAATACTCAAATTCCATATCAGTTAACAATTTTTTTTTTTTGTTCTATAAGTTTATATTAAAAGTAAGAGTCTGAATATCTGCTGCTTGAGGAAAAGGAGACAAGGAGTAAAGCAGACAAAAATGGTATTTATTGTAGTCCGTAGCCATTGCCTCCTGTGGTGCAAATTGCCAGCACAGTTTAGTTTATAACAGATGAAATGGTATAATCAGTGCTATCCAGTGCTATTTTTTAGTCTGTCATAGTTTTGTTGAAGTAGTTATTTGTTCACTGGAGAGAGAGTAGAGCAGAAAGTGGGATTAGGACTTATATTAATGCAGAATCAGTATTAATCTATAAAATCAAAATTCAAATGAAGCATAATCTCAAATTTTAACAATTTCCTGTCATTAACAGTTTGCCATGTTAGTATTTGGATTATATAATGCTGTTGGTCTACCGACCCTAGTTACTATACAAAATCAGCTGTGTAACATCACTGTAATATTTTCTATGCACTTCAAGTCCATCTCTGATAAAAACAGCAATTATGATCCTGCTCAGTAACAGAAATGATTGTGGTGGTTAATGTAAGTGCAACTGTAAGGCCTGAATTGGATCCACCAGGGTGGACTCTTGGATAAATTATCAGTCCTGTTGTGTTTTAAAGCTTCGCCAGAATAGATCTGATTGCAGAACTGAGGCTTCAGGTTACAAAGTGCTCGGAATCCGCTGGGAAGACAGGCTGTATTACAGTCAATTGCAAATATTTGTTTATTATTATTTATTCTTACTCTTTTTACAGCTCTGCTCCATTCTGAAGTATCAGCTTGCTTGAATCAATACCCAGAGCAAGCCTATAATCTAAGAAGCATACTTACTTCCAAGAATTTTAACTTGTCTTCTAATCTAGCATGGTAGGTTTTGGCACAATCTTATGCTTTTGAGGCTTGAGTATGCTTGCTGATCAAGCATTTTTCACAGAAGAGCTGATTTGCTCAGCATAAGGAATATTAAACATTTCTGCATCTGTTGTTCAACTGAGTATATGAAGCCTTATTTATTTATTTATTTACTTATTTGTTTATTTTTGTTATGAAAAGTAGCCATGAGGTCTTCCTCCCCCCTTATCCCCTCTTTTTCTCTCTTCCTCATTATACATATACTTATGCACATATTTGTCACAATGAATCAACAAGAACAAGTCAATGGAAAAAACAGCCACAAGGTTCTATTCCAAAGGTCCACAAAGTAGGTCTATTACCTTCTACATAAAGCTGTGCCTTTCATCCCACTCCCACTGCCCTTGTACTATCTATTTTACTGGATTCTGGAAAAAACAATCCGCAATAAGGCCCTTATTTGTTTCAATGTTTTTGAGGTCAGAGGGGCAATTTGATGTTAGCAGTACTAAAGGGAAAAAAAAAATATATATATATATATAAATTAATAAATAAGTAAAGAGTTTAGACACATAGCCCTGAAGAAGATCTCTTGAGTCACTTGTTGTGTTACATAATCTCAGTTTATCAAATCATGCATTGAAGAATGGTTTTGGGCTAGACCCAGACTTGTTAGATTGTTCCTTCCACATTTACTAACTCGAGAATGAGTGGTACATTCAGGCAATACAATTACTACAAGTAATAATTTGTACGCTGTAACTTTTATACATTTATACGTTTGTTTTACTAAAAAGTCTACCTTTCCAATTTTTATTAAGCCACAACATTTTGACACAACTAGATTGCACTGACTGGAAAGAGGACATTTTAATGTATGAAATGGGAGCATATGTGAAAAGAAGATATTGGAGTGCTATGCACTTTATTTGTTCTATGCATGTGATTGACAGTATTATTTAGAGTCCCTATAACTGACAGGAGTAAAATGCTTTACATTTCACAGTGAGCAATCCAGTCAGATGAGTGGGATGGTTTGCATTTGACAGGTCTTTAGAAATGAATGTTCTGTCAGCCAAAGTTACAAACAGGTGAGTGCTGGAGAGCATTGCTGTCTTCTGCAGTCTTTATTGCACAAAGATCTGCTAATGTGACCAGTTAGAAACCTAAAATTTGTAATCAAGATATTTTATAGCAAACTAAAGTAGAATTTACTGGATTATGTTTTGGCTGTGCTCGGGGTCTATATATGCAAGTGCAAATACAGAGTTAAAGGGTCCTATTAATCTCTTGCATTTGTGGACTGAATTAGAAAATAATAGGAAGCTGTAGTGGGTGATATGAGCAGTATACAGTGTAAACAGGAGAGTGAGTGTAAAGGGAGTGAGCGAAGTTGTGAATGACCCACTTAGCACCAGCAATTGAACTCTCCCGAAGCAGAGCAACCTGTTCCTACTCATCAATCTACTTTTCAATCTAAACACCCATCAAAATAACAAAATGTTCCTCTTTGTGTGGTAAATTTATGTGCATAGAGAACTCATTTTTGTGTCAGTGACTGACTGAGATTCTCTTCAAAATGCAGACTCTGATGTATTTTCTTCTGCCATTGGTATTCTGGCTTGGAGTGCATGATAGGGACTACTTGAATAGCAGAGAGAGATTTTAGATTTTCCGTCTTTTACTGCTTATTACGGTAGTACTCAAATACCACATAGTTAGGAAAACAGTTTAAAATAACTAGCCTTCAGCTTGACAGTGCATTCAGAGGGTGTATTTCTGCTTGGACCAGTAACAGACCTCCTGTGCAGTCACAGAATCATAGGATCGTTATGGTTGGAAAAGACCTTCAAGATCATTGAGACCGGCTGGAAGACCTTCAACACCATGCCTGTTAAACTGTGTCCCTAAGAGCCTCATCTACACATTTCTTGAACACTGCTAAGGATGGTGACCACCTCTTCCTTGGGTAGCCTATTCCAATGCTTGAATACTCTTTCCATGTAGAATTTTTTTTCCTAATGTCTAACTGAACCTCCCCTGGATAGAAAAGAAGAAAAGAAAAGCTGTAACATGGAAAACCCAGGCTAAGGCTGTGCTGTTAAATAAAAAGAGAGGACCATGGGCTATTCTCTGCCACTGAATATCTCCATCTCCTACAATTGACAGGTAGAGCAAAGTTCTGTTGGAAGAATTACTAGCACTAGTTCAGAAGAGACTCAGGAGCAAGTTAACGCAAATCTTTCAGGTGAAATGGGGCTTCAATGTTTGAACTCACTCTCTGATCTTTTATTTAGCAATACAGATAAACTCCTAGGGTCCTCTCTGCAGAGATTGATGTGTATACCTGAATCGGACTACTTGTATGTTCATACATATTCTTTTTCATTGAACTTTTTTCTTTGTTTTGTTTTACCTTTTTCATGTTTTTCACTTCCAAAGCTAAGGCCAGCAAACTATTGCATATTCTCCTCACTCCTTTGCTCTTAGCCACAGTTATGCTTCCACTGTGAACTAACATATTTAAAGCTTTCATAATATATTTTCAAATGAATAGTATTTTTTATTATCAATTGGGCAAATATTGTATAAAAAGAATCTTAAAGAGGCATGTATTGCTGCTATATTGTGAATTCAAAAATATGAGTAATCCTTATGTCACCAACTATTCATCTCACAGCAGGATTAACACAGTTTTCATATGATTTTCACTTGGCAAATCTTTGACAAGAAAGGACTTTTTTGATTCAAAGCCATTTTGAAATTAACCCTTAGTTAACCCAAGGGGTAGTATGACCCAATCCTGTACCTTTGAATTTTCCCATGTTTTTCTGGCTGTTGACAAAAAGTAATCAGCAATTGCTGTACCATGTATTGTGCCCAAATATTTGGTGCTAAAATTTTCAAGGGAATACACCACACTATAAAGAACTTGATGATCTAATTAGAATATGAATTTAGATGATAAACTCAAGAGTATTAAAAGATAAATAATAACACAACAAAAGGCAGAAAGGCAAAGGATTAAGAAATCTTTTCACAAATGATTTCGTGTTTTCCCAGTCCACAGACATATGGAAAAGATAATATATAGGCAAAATGATTACTCAGCTAAGAAAACTTTTATGCCTCTGATGTAAAGGTGAGGAGTTACAGTTTCAAGTCTAGATATAAGCCATATATAGCAATATAACTATAACCATTTAATAATTCAGCTTTTCACTGAAAGATTTTTAAGCTTAAATAAAAAAAAAAGAAAAAGAAGGTCTTTGCAGTATTCTTCATTTTCATTCCCACATTTAAAAACAAAAACAAATAAACAAAAAAACCTTGAGTGGTGTTATTTGGTGAGTGGTGACTTTATGCCATATTTGCAAGCTTTTCACAGAAGCCCAGAGTTCTGGAAACTTTGGGGTTTTTGTGTGTGTGTGTGCATGCATTTGTTATTTTTTCCTAACTGAAAGCTGAAATTTGTATATAGTCATTCACTCACAAGAGCTGAAATATTCTAAATGAGACTGACAATGAAACTGTGAGATTTAATAACATTTGAAAGCTGGAATTTGCCCAGGTAATATTAATGTTTTTATGAATGTACAAAATGGACTTAACTGGAAAAGTCCACGTATAAAAATACAGAATTCCTGATTTGAAACCTACTTAATTGATATGTAACTTTCTTAAAAAAAAAAAAAAAGAAAGAAAAAAGAAAAAGAAAAAATGGAAAAAAAAAGCCCTCTGTATGTATGTTTGATATTCTGGCAACTACTAGTACGCTGTCATATATTAGATTGTTTAGACTGTTGATATGAATTCAGCTATATGTATGTACATACAAGCACACATATATAGGAAGGTATGTAGAAATAGATGTCCCCTCTGTTAAAATGAATAATATTAGGGTTAAGTTACTTCTTCTGAAGATGACATCATGTTTCTGACATGACATTGAGATGTTAGAAACAAAGTCCTGGTCATCTTGATAAATGCATGTCTTTTGTTATCAAATATTTGCCTGAGGTCTTCTAACTACCTTGGATTGTGAAACCCAGAGAAGAATAGGTTTGATTCAAAGCCTACTGCTGTCAAAGGCGGTTTCTCCACTGAGCCTAATGTTTTGAGACAAGACTTTATAAGAAAGTCTGTCTGAAAAAATGTATAGCAATTATCAGGAGAATAAAAAAAAAAAGTAACATTTGCTATTTTTTTTTTCAATGCATTTGAGCATTTAAAACTTGATGGTATGCTCTATGGAAGATTTTCGTAAAACAGCAACAATTTTTTCATATAGCCCCAAATCTATCTATTGCCTTTGCAGAGCTCTTCTTGAATAGTTTGCTGTTTCCTGTGCAGTTTAGCTAAGCGAATGCTAATGGTATGTCACAAGGAAGAAATGCTGCAAAGCAGATTAGCAGGAATGTTCTTGCTCATGCAGTTTGCCTATAGAAGTCATGTTCCCTGCTTACTGTACTACAAAGTTAATTTAATTTTTTATATATATTTAAAAAAAAATCACTTAGCCAAAAACTGACAGAAATGACAAAGTTATATGTTACCTGTGAGCCTTCTGCTTCAGGAATCCTGATCACAAACCACAGATACTCAATCAGATATTCAGTGTTTGCACACAACAGAGCCTCATCCTTATTTTCCTCCTTTCTTCTGGTTCAAATTTGGTGTTGCATTATGAGCGTATCACTGGACTGTTAGCATTCAAGAGATCTGCTTTCTTTTACCATCTTTAATGTTGCTCTGCTGTGTGATATTGGCCTACTGTGTGCTTTGTTGTTCCCATCTGCAAAAGAAAAGTGAAGATACTTTCTTTAGAAGTTCTTTGAACTATACTGAAAAGTGAAATATATTATGGCTACTATCATTTTCAGTTAAAAGTGAGCAGAAATTTCTTTATTTTGGAAACTTTCTTCCATAATTACATATAGTAATTTTCAGTGGCAGATGCAGATGTACCACTTGAGTTGTTGAACATCTGGTCAAAGCCTACAGGATATTAGCAGTTTCTGAAGGGAAGGCAAAATTAATATAGACGCCTCTACATTAATTATACTTAGGTCAGTGGACAAAGTGTATATAGATCTATTTTAGTCAAGTTTCAAATTACTTTGAACTGTTCTTCCTACACATTTGTAACTGCAGGGTGGTGTCATTTGGAAGTACTGAATACTCAACTTATTTATAGAGAAAAAATATACAATTTTCAAGATGGTAATTCATCATATTCACAAAATCTTTTTGTTTCAAGAAGAAAACAGGAGCTTTTTACACAAGGAAAAATTATTTTGGATGATATCAAATATGCTCTTTGAAACAGTTTTTACATATATTATTTCAAATGGCCTTATGAATAATACAGGTTAACTGTTACAAAAATAGAAACCCTTTCCCTGTTTGTCTCCCTGTCACTCTTCCTCTCCTTCCCCCCCGACCGTCCCTAGTTTCTGTATTGGATTAGAATAAAATTAAAGATCAAATAGGCAAATCATACATTGCCCTCAAAGCTTCTAGCTTTACCAGTTTAGCTCCAGTGCTTTGACAACAACATTGATTTTATCACACATCTCCAATATATTGATGACTCCAAATAGATCAGTATTTTTAGTATTTTTTGTTTCAGATTTCTGATGCACTTAGTTGTTAATTTATACTGGAGTTCTGAGGGTTGAAAATGGAATGTTAAATCTGACATGTGGAAGAAAGAGAGATGTTAAAGTATCCATTAAAGAAGAAACTTCTTTTATATGCTTTTTTTTTTTTTTTTTTAAGATTTTAAAGATTTTTTTAAGAGGCTTTTCAGAATTTTCCAGTTGACTATTCATTGTGTGATGTATGGCTTGAAAGATAATCAAGAATGCTACTAATCATTATTTATTGTTTTCCTCCAAATGGAAAATACAAAGTAGCTTTAGAAATGCTTCCACAGACCCAGCAAAAAAGGCAGTCTTATAGTTATTTAAGAAAGGAGCTTAAAGATGGTTTTAACCAATTTTTTTTTTTTTTTACAAAAGTTAATAAAATCACTGGAAAGTGTTTTCCTACAGAAAAGCAAATTGATTAAGAATACTTATAAATGGCTTGATTGTTAACTACTTTTTTAACTCTTATTGTGCTGTGTGTCACAGCTAGAGCAATGCCACTTCATAATATTTTTAACATTTTTTTTTGTTGTGCCTTGGAACATGACCAAAAGCTTTTGGAATGCTATAGCAGAAGTGGAATTATCAAAACTAATGTTTATCCATCAAAACTTGTGGTTAGGGAACTGTCCCACCTTGAGGTAAACCCAGGAAGAAATTTTGATTGGACCAGAACAGATTTTTTCTTGCTATAACGTGCAAGATCAGGTAAGGGACTTGAACTTCTATGTTCTGTAATTGTCATTCTCTTCTCCTCTTCTCCTTCCCTTCATCAAAATTGTCATATCTTTAAAAAACATCTTTTCACCAAAAAGTTCATTTGATTATATGTCATACAGGGAAAGAGAGTTCTGTCGAAAAATACTCACAGTTTTGCAGGGAAAAAGCACAGATGCCGCTTTATAGATAGAGAAAATCTGTCTCAGATATCAAGTGATGTGCATGGGTAAAAGCTGGTTTAGGATGGAGAACTGTTTGTTTTTAATATAATAAACGCCACTGTTAAACAGATGAGCTATATATTTATTCATATCTTCTTTGTGTTCATTTTATACAAATGTATCAACACTGGAATGGATGAAATATGAAAACAATCAGTTTTAAGTAATCAGAATGACTATCTTAACTCTCCAAGTCAGATTCATAACCATTAGCATTCATGGTGGGGATGCTCACAGTAAGAAAACCAAAAGCATGCTATGCCCTTATCTTGAGAGGGAGACAAAACCTGAAAGAATGGCTTCCTTCTCCAAGAGGGGGCAATCATAACCAGTGCAAAAAACACCCGGCTTCCCATCCAAACTTCTAATTGTGTTTATACAATTAGTTTATATAGTACCTTGTTGCTGTAACAGGCCTCTAACCTTTACCATTAACTTTTACTTAGAAAAAGTTGGTAAATAAACATTTAGTTAAATATTCTTTCTCAATTACTATGGAGAGGGGTTTTGTTTATTTGTTTTTTTTTCAATAGTTTTGCTTAAAATCAGTTCATCTTGCAATGAAATATGCCAGGGAGATGAGCAGCGTGTTGTGCTTTGTTGCCCTACAGGAGCCTCTGGGCCCTGTGAGCTGCCGTGAAAATGCAGAGCAACTCATTGTCCCTCCTTGCTGGTATCTTCACTTACACGAGACCCAACTTGGAGGAATTCTGGAAGGGCATGTTGGCAGGTTTGCAAAGGTGAAAACTGGCTTGCTGTTGGGAAAGAAAGAAAAGGAGTTTAATGCATGTTTATTAAAAAAAAAAAAAAAAAANTTTTTTTTTTTCAGTATGCTGGGTCAGCTGGTGTCAGATATGTTTCTTATATGTCATTCTTGACACTGGATCTTATTTGACATTTAGGTACACATATAATTACACAGATATAATTCTCATACTGCTCAGTGTCTGTCCCACCCAGGGGCAAGACTGGAAAAGCTTTTGTTATTTCAAATGCAGAAAGGGATTTCTTTTGAATATTATTCCATTTGCAGGTAAATAAATCACAACTTCCAAGAATACTCATTAGAGGCAATTACACCTTAACCTAAATGATCAGAGCATAAACATGCAGCTAATTTTGTTGCTATCACCTCTGAAAAAATAAGAAAATCAAGTTGCTACTGGCTTGATATGAAGTCTTTTTTTGTAGGCCTGTGACAGATGAGTCATAAAATGACGTGATAACTGTCAGGGAAGCTCATAACTGCTGGAGGGTCACTGCTATGTTGGGTTAATGAGAAATAACACTGGCAATGTTGATGTAGAAGGAGTAACAAAATTAAGGAGCTAGGTATTCAGCTTGTCCAAGTGGGGCTTATTCGGGTTCATATGTGTAGCACTCAGTTCAAAATGCCCTTTGCACAACAGTGTTTCTGCAAATACAGTAAGGAGGCACATGCCAATTGTATGACCAGAATACTGAGGATGGGGAAGCAGGTTTGAGAATATTTGCTTTGTGCAAACGTAAAATGGTCATGTAAAAATACGTAGATAAAAGCTAAGAAGATTTATAAAGTATAGGATTACCTTGAGTTTCAGCATTATTTATCTACATATTTCGTAATTTCATTATAAATTACTCTCATTAAAGGGAAGTTTGCATTCTGCAAATGAAGTGGAGATAAGCTTAAAAGAATGGATTGCTTTCCTATGGTATAAATGAAGGTAATGGTAAATGATGTTTAATGGATGTTTTCTTCATTTACTTGTGCATTTTTAGGTTTAATGGTCTGCTTCTTTGCTGTTCAGACTCATTGGTCCCCTTATTCTTTCTATTCAATGATGGATGAGGGAAGTGAAAGGCTGCATCCAGGTGTGCACCATGGTGTCCAGTGGCAGAAAGAGACATAGACATAAATTGAAATTGTGAAGATTCAGAATGTAGGTAAAGAATTTAAAAATTGTTCTAATTATAGTTAAGCATTGAAGCCATTTGCCCAGGGAGGTTGTACAATTTCCATCCTTGGTGATTTTCAAAACCACACTAGAAAAAGGTCTAAAGAGCCTAGTCTGATCTCATCGCTGGCCCTGATTTGAGCAGATTGGGCTAGAAACATCCCGAGGCCCTTTATAACCTCAATTATTCTATGGTTCTCCTACAGGCATTTGTTTAAATTGTAATGTGCAAAGTATAATGAATGTTGTTATACAGCCAGTCACAACTTGTGGAGAGCAGGAAAATGCAGGAGAAGTAAAAATAAAGTTGAACTGATTAATTCCTAAAGTAACCCTGAATTTGTATTTAATGGAATCATTCTTTGATATTTCTTCTATAACTGGATAAAGTTGAAGAGAAACATACAAAAAAAAGCACTTTAATTTTATCTGTCATTAAAATGTATTTTAACCAAGGTACAGCATAGGCTTCTTAATTTGTCTCGGAAGAATCTGCAGTGAATAATTTTTTTTTTTTTTTTTTTAAATGGAACTTTTCTTCATTATCCAGACACTTTAAAGGCTCAGGCAAAAATATCATGCCATGTATCAGGAGAATTAAATGTATATATGTGGGCGTATGAAGGAGCAGAGTCTCAAGGCAGTGAGCCAGAAGACATTTATTAAGGCATCAGCATACATACTTATAGTAAATTATCCAGATATAGTACCTTATTTGTCTACAAGCATGAGTAGCACAACCAATGGCCTAAAGGATTACATCAACTCCTAGAAGCAGTCCTACAGTTACTCTTTTGTTCTTAGTTTGCTGACAAAGCTTCCTGATAGAGCTGATAGAGCACCTGCACTCTCATGAAGTTAGTTACACTTCTAACAAGACAACCCATACTATTGTTCTCGAAGTGGGCCTCCACATATATACAATGAATTTCTAAAACTGTTAAATGCATTATAACTCCAAGAAATGTCTCAAATAGAAAATGCTGGATTTCTTGAGATTGTTGAGAAGGATTTAAAGGTTAATTTTTAACGAGAATCACTGCAATTTACAACTCAGCAAATGGTCATATTGGCAAATTGGAACAGTGAATTCTGTGACAGATGCAGGATCAAATGGCTAGAGAGGAGGAACTTCTCAAGATCCATTTGAGCCAAGACTGAGGCTAGTCATGTTGAATTGTCTAACGTGAAGTATCTTTCCATGTAAGCCTTTTTCAGTCTAATTTCTGTTGAGCTTGTATGAGCTGTTTCAGATTTCCTTTGGATGTTTGCCCTTGGAGTGATACTGTCTCCTTCGTGGGTTCAGTAAGACTTACAGTTTAGATGACTGTAGGTGAACATATATGTGTAATGGAAATGTGCCTCATTCTGGCACAATTAACAGAGAAGGAAGAGTTACTTCTTTCCTAAATGTGAATGTAAGTGCATAAGTGCTTTATAATGTAGAATTTCATCATTTCATAACCATGCCTATCAGAACAATAAGTATATTTTTTTCCTAGCTCCAGATAAACACTAGACATGACAGCAAATAGTGCAACCTTGGGACAGTAGAGTTTGACTTAGTGACTCCTAAATTTGAACTATGCTTTAAGTTGTGACATCAACTTAGCCTAAATTAATAGTGGAAAGAAAAGCTAGTTTCCTGTGAAAGGAAAATTAAAGTTAATTAAATGACAACATATTGAGATTTATATTTATCATTTTATATCAAAGTGTCAAACTCCATTGTTAGGATTAATTTTCTGGCAATAGGCGAGAGTAGCATTTGTATCTGCTGTATACAGTGTTTGGATATTTGAATGGTCTGATTGTTTTTTATTATCTGTCCTACTGCTTCTACACAAAGATGGAAAATATCACTATAAAGCTGCAGCCTCAGACCAACCCTAGAAAAGACCTTCTGCATAGCCTATATGATGCCTAGTAGTTAACCCTTGCAGTTTTATGCGTTTTTCTAAAGCATTAGCATGCTGTAGTAATGATGGGTATTATTATTTTTCACTCTGCTGGATCAGTTTTGTAAATCCAACATTATTTTTTGTCCTTTCAAACTGTATCTCAAAGTAAATATGTGTTTTCCTACAAGTCATAATTTGCTGGTCAGTTGTGATTAGGTTGCTTATATTAGACTAGAGAACTAACAAATCTGAGAGAGTGAAAATGAATTAAATGCCTGTAAATCAGCAGTGGAGGGAACTACAAACTTCAACAGCAAAGCCACCTGAAAAAGCTCTTTCTATAGAAATTCATTCCATTTTGATAAAGATTCTCCCTCTTCTTCAGTGTTTCTGGGACACCTGATTTGGAGCCCATGGAAACGAGATTTCTAAAATGATCTAGAGGAATGGAGTTATTCTAGAAAGATAAAGACAAAAAAGATTTGTTCACCCTTGAGTAAAAAAGGCTGAAAGTGTACTTGATATAAGTTTCAAAATAGGTACAGCAGAGCTTCAGAGATGAAGGAAAACTATCAATTCTCCATGGCTATACTTAGAATACGATAGAATGAGTTTTAATTGCATCAAGAGTGATTTAGGTTGTACATTATGGAAAACCTAACAGAAAATTTATTCATTCATATACTCAGTCCTGTGGAGATGGACAAAATTCTGCCCATGGTGGTTTTGGAGATTCTGGACAGAGCACCGTTTATCAAAAAAAAAAAAAAAAAAGGTTTAGGCTTTGGAGAAACAGGCCTTTAGCAAAAATTTGGATTAAGTGATCTCTTGAAAGCCTTGTTTATTTTATTTTATTTTATTTTTTTCTTTATGATACTGGGAAGATTCTGACATTGTGATGGGGATTACTGTTGCACTTAGAATTTATCTTCTGCTTCCTACCATTTAACAGCTTCGTATCTTTCTCCAGCACAAATATTTCAGAAAAGCCTGTGCTTTTCCTTTTTGTAAGCCTCTGCTCAACATATTAGCATGAAAAAGAACTCTGCATACTGATCAATTTTTTCTATGTGTTTGATGATTTATACAAAAAAAAAGGGCACAAGACATTGTTTACAATCTTGACTCTTAAAAAGCTCATTGGCAGAAGTTTTCTTCTCCCTTGCCTTGCCTTGCCTTGCCTTGCCTTGCCTTGCCTTGCCTTGCCTTCCCTTCCCTTCCCTTCCCTTCCTTTCCCTTCTGTTGTGGTTTGGTAGTATCAGGAATACCTCACAGAGTTTAACAGACCTCAGAAGAGTTTGCCAATGATACAATAGACCTAGGATTTTTGTGATGAGATGATTAATTTATTCTTTATTTTTAAGAATTTTTGCTTTATCTAATGCACCTCCTGGATAAAAGAGTAATTTTTGTTGTTGTGTTTTTCTCTAATTTAATAGTAGTTCCACAACAGGTCTTGTCAAATGCTAGAAAATTTGTGTTCGCCTTTTCTGAATATGTTTCTTACTGAACCTTATTAAAAACCCTAAAGCAATTTCACTGTTCAAGTGAAACCTCTGGTTTGCCAGGAGAGAGGGACATCTTTGTTTTAAAGTGAAACAGTGTTTTTGTATTGTACAGTATTTGTTCGCAGTGCTGGATACAGACCCCTCAATATTTCTTCGTATGTCTCCATAGTATAAAAGGAAGAGGACTTGTGATTCAGAGGAGCTTTTTTGGTTTATGCTTGAAAAAAATCATAAATATTTTTCCAAGCATGACTATGTTTTCCATTCAGTTCAATGAGTTTGTTTTGTGAGATCTGGTAAGGTACTCGGTATGAACTCTGTAATGAAGACAGAGCTATTTTAAGTAGGTGTGTGGATTTTGTCCTCTTGCTCTGCTTTGAGTGGTTCAGTTTTCTTCCTTTTTTTCCTTGTCTTTTGTATCTCTCAGTTTCAGCCTTAACTTCTCCAGCTTAATCTGCCTGAGTTTGGATATAACAGCTACAAAAAAAAAGCCGTTGTAGCCTACAGAGGACTACTACCAATACAGACTGGCACGAACTTTTATGTTGTGGTTTTGTTGGCTTCACCTTCACTGCAAAGCAGAGTTTGAAGTCCTGATCCTAATAAGAGCACTAATGACACAACTTCAGAAGTATTCTGTGCACACGACCAAGGCCAGATTTTCTAACACACTCCATTATGTTTTGTGTGAGTTGAGAGGCTCTATAGGGACCCCAGTACCTATAGATGCCTTGGCACTTTTAGGATCATTTGGAAAAGTCCTCCTAAGTAAGATGTTGAAGTCCCTTTATGAGCAAAGCTAGACTCTTCTGCAACATGTAAGAAGGATCTGGATAAACTGGTTTGCAATAAGGAATCCTAATCCCTTAGGGTCATCAGTTTTCAGTCTTCTTTGGGTTTCAGAGTCCAGAAGCTCTTAGAATGAGAGCTTTCTGGATATGCTGAGATTGGTTTATATTCTGCCCTGTTTTTAGACCCCAGAACAGGCTTTCAAGATCATTCTATAAATGTTTATGTAAAGAGATGATCATATTATACAGCTATGAACAGATACATTCATTCCATTCAGGAGCTAACAGTAATTTTCTGCTTCTATTGATATAATTTTTTTCCTGTAACTACTTTGTGTTCAAACCCTTAGCTGTTTTATTCAAACAATAGCATTAAAACATATGAGTTTAAATTATTTTCCTTAAAATTATAGTTTGAGGGAAATTGATATAGTCAAGTGGTCCTTTTTATTTATTTATTTATTTATAAATAGACTATTTATCTGATACTTCTTTCAACAAGAACGGAACTGCTATAGTTTGTTTCTCCCTGCTAGTTATGTAAGTGGGATTCTAAGTGACAGTCGAACCCAGAGAGACTTGCTCTCAGACAATGATAAAATAGAACAAAACCCTGGTATATCACATGTTGATGTACATTTTCTAAATCCAGTGTTTCAGTAACAAGAATAAGTAATTCAGAAACAAGGATTCAGTTAGTGAAACACAGTTACTGTGTTTGTTTGAATCATTAATTAGTTAGATTGTAGAGCAAAATTATAGAAGAAAACTAGTTACAGGAGTATAGGATAACATTAAAAATTTGTCAAGAAAGTCAAATAATTTGTAGTTATTGAATAGCTTCCCACAATGATAATCCTCCTTAGAAAATATTTGCTAATCATAATTCACTGAGACATTTTATGTCTTTCTAGCTGATTTATAATTATTGCATAGAAAGGATACAATGAACTGCTTTGTCTAATCATTCTGAACATCATTTTGTTAGTTGATGAAATTGAAACCTGAAAGATAAAGCAACATATATTATGTGGTCTAGAATGGAATAATTGATAGAGGATTTTAGTGGACTGCACATGAAAGGAGCTGTCAAAATTGCAGTAATGAGTACAGAATAAAATGCCATATTTGGCAGGAAACAATGTAGCAATGTAGCTATAATATTTAAAATGTGTTAATTGCCAAACAAGTATTTAAATTTATGCAATATCTTCAAATCTCTTAGATTATTTTAAGAAAAATTCCTTAAGAAATAGTTATTTGCAAGGACAAAAAGTCTATGTAAAAAGTTAAAGACGAAGAATACTGGAGAATAACTGAGCCCAAAAGCATCTTTTACAAGATTAACTGCAGACATGTTGAGCTAGGTTTTGAAATGTTTCTAAAGTTATGGAAATCACTATAAGAAAAATGTGCTGCTGGAGTCTAATAAGGATCATAAACTCCTCATTCAACAGTTTCCAGACTGCAGTGCATGTACTAGAATAAGTGTCTATCTTAATGATGCTCATTAAAATTTCTAACATGATGTGCTGAGTACTTCTGAATGTCTCGGGGTGTGAGAAATGCTTAGCTGATTATAAATTTGTCATGCTGAGAAGATTTTGTGAGATGTTTTTAATTTGAAATACCTCACATTCCTAAGGTAGAAGGGGAAGGTGATGAATCCAAGAAGAGATTGACTGCAGGGAAAAAGACAAAAACCCTCCCTAAACATCTGGGGTGTGAGGAATATTACTGTGAATTTGTTCTAAAGTAAAGACTGCAAGAAGTTGTCAGCTAGCCTCATCTTCTGGTAAAACGTTTGTTAAACTATAGTAACTAGAAACATGGGTTGCTTTTTCCACTCTGTAACTGAAATTATCTCATAGCTTTGGGAAAACTACTTAGCTTTTCATATTCTGTTTTCCTATTTGCAAAACTGTGTTTTTGAAGAGATTTGAGACTTATGGAAGAACACTTTTTAAAAAAACAGAGTGATTAGGATTTTATTGCTATTATTCGTTCTTCCGTAAGGAAAGATTCTAATGAAATGGTAGGAGAGATGCAGGGGATGAGGAAAATAAGAGATAGAGAAAATAGATATAAATTGAGGTCATATTCGGTACTTACAGTTTAAAGGAGAGAAAAATAATCTTGCAATAATTGCAAGAATTTTGTAAAATCTGTTTCTATGGTTTTTAATAGTGGTTGTTACCTTATATCATTCTTATACAGTTCTGATGATTTTCAAGATACAAGATGGTAATCTATAGAACTGCAAAATATAAGTATTTTTAAAACATTAATATATAATCCCACACAGAAGCTAGGAAATTAGCAAAATAGAGGAAAAAAATGTCCTGGACAGGTCTCTTAAAATTTAGCCCAATTTGTATATCTTTGAAAATGGAAAATATATGGAGATATTTTACAAGAGAAGCTTTGTCTTGTTTTAGAAAGGAGGAGTGTGATCCTTGATGCCTTCTCCTTGATCATAGATCCCTTTTACATGTCTCTTCCCCCTTTTTTCTGCTTCATCTCCTATTCCCTGAAAAAGAGAAATATGACATTGCTTAGCTTTAAACTTGTTGTATGGAATTCTTGTGTGCAAGGTTCAAGTACATGCCTGTGAAATCTGCTCCCATGAGTACTGTAGAAAGTTCTAGAGAAAATGTGATTTTTGGTTGAGATCCTTTGCTATCCAAGCCAGAATTTTATATACATATATTTTAAGGAAGTGAATTTGCTCAGAAATTGGAATAAATTGCTGTGTAAAAGAGAAATGGAGAGCTATGTCCTTTTAATGATAGGTGTATCAAAATGAGAAGGTATATAAAATCCGAAGTTTCCAATAGACCTGTTCTATCTTATCTTTGGTTTGCACTACAGCAGAACTCTGAAGCTTGCAATTATGTAAAAATCTCACTAATTCCTTCTTTAGAAAGTTGGCAGAGCCAAAGCATGAGGGAACTGGCAGCCTGGTTGATTCAATCCCTGGGAAGTCTTCCAGAGTAGGGAATATTCACAGGTGATAAACTCTCTGGCAACCTCCTTAGTTTGTAATACAGTGTGGTCAGAGGACAGAATCTGGAGCCAAATTACAGCCACAACCCAATGTTCTTTCATGGACAGAATTACCCATTATATGTTGGACCTGCAGGTAAATTTTACAGTCATTTCCAGGCTGCTGCAAATTAAGTTAGGAGTAAGCGTGGACAAACATAATCACCAGGATGTCTGCGTCTTAAAAACACTTTTGAAATAAAACAAACTTGCTGAAAAAAACACTAGATATGACCATGATCGTTGGGAGTGTTTTAATATAATTCCTCATCTTTATCAACCAGAATTTTTCTCTGGAGTCTGCAATGCCAACGTCAGGCCTTCATTTCTTGCAAGTTAAACAATGTGCCTTGATTTCTTCAATACGTATACATCTGTGACTGTATGTAATTCCTATTAAAATGTGACTGTGTTGCACATATATTAACTGAGTGAAAACTGAGCTTTATCTATAAATAATAAAAAACCTCTCTTTTTTATGTTATTTTTTCCTTATAAAAAAAACTTTTCTACTCCACATTTACTTCTGTAAGTGAAGCTGCTTCTTGTTTCTCATCTTCGCTCTTAAGGAGATGCAATTTTTCCCTCAGTTAAATTGTTTAATGCAAATCATTCTTCCCTTTGAAACCTGAGAGGTCTGCTGCAATTCCCCAGCCTCTCTCTTTCACTCTTTAACTGTCAAAGGATGGCCTTAAAGTTAATGAATCCAACACAACAGGGCCCAAAATTTTGCTGACAGTAGCTTTCTGTCATAATTCCAAACCATGCTGGAAAATACTGCCATATATTATTGAATGCTATTTGCTAGATTGATTTACAATGTGAGCAGGTCACATCTATTTTTCAGCAATCAAAAGCAGTTAATCCCTAGTGAGCTCTTATTGACTGTATATAAGGTAGGATTAGAGGGTTTTTTTTATTTTTTTATTTTTATTTTTTTTCATATGCAAAAGGAAAACAGAACAGTTATCTACTGTAGTAAATGCAGGTCTCAGATAGAATCATTAAGCCACAGAGGATAATAATTTTCATTTCTCTATACCTGTGGACTGAATCAAAAACTTGTAAATCCCCTTCTAGCGATGAGATTTCTAACAATGAAAATTTCCAGCCTCAAATAACTGGCATGCAGCTACTGACCTTGGACACTGTTCGAGTTGAGTATGCAGTGGTAAGACCAAGAGCCCCTGTGGTATGCTGATAAGAAGTCCCCACTTAAGCCCTAGATTTAGAGCACGGCTTTCTTGCTCTTACATATATGTGTGCCTGACCTCGATATTTTGAAAGGAAGAGAGAAGTGGCAGCTTTTTGCCTTGTCTGTTCACTGCTCAAGAACAGCAAATTTACAATTTATGGCTTGTATTAAATTATTTCCTGTTCCTCTCTGTGAGCAACAGGAGGCAGCTATTGTGCCTCAGAGGATTTTTTTAAACTTAAGTATGATGTTATTCAGGACTGCTTATGACTGCACAGTACATATTTACAGCTATAAAGTGGCACTAAGAACAATATGATATATACAGAAAGAAAAAGAAAAAGAAAAAAAAAAAAACTCTGTAAAGCCTGTTTGTGGTTTTGTTTGGCCTTTCCTCACTCCTTCTGTATGCATATATTGTAATACCAAAGGGAAATTCAGTAAACCTCACTTCTTTCCCTTCTACAATTTGGTCTTTAGACCTAATTCTAAAAGTTGCTAAGCACTCACAAAAAAATTTTAAAGTCAATGAATATTTCAGATGTTCAGTCACTTTGGGATTTGACATTTCCCCTTCCGGAAGCATGATAGGAAAATGAATGGAGAATTGTGTGTGCATAGTATAAACTGCATCTCCCATGGCATCTTGCAATATTAAACATTAGTTGTTGATACCTATAAAGAAACCTAGAAATTTTGTTACATTGGACACATGATATGTCTCATGAAGTAGTCATGGTATTAATTTAAATTCTCTTTTTGGCTCACTGCTGCAGTCTTATGGACCGCCAAGTGAAATCATCCTAGTTTTCATATATTTTTGACACATATTTGGCAAAATGCAACTCTACACTACTTTAAAGCTCTAGTTCTATCAAACAGTATATACATAAACCCAAAATGCAATTTCCGTTCTCATTTATATTTTAATCTTTATTACGCAGTTTTCTCACATTCTGGAATTTGGATGGATTAAAACTCCAACATATTGTGATAATGACTTTTTTTTTTACCTCAGTTCTGGCCTCATTTTATTTTTTTTTTCATGTAGTTTTTGCAACATTTGAAATTTTTTCATTTTTTTTCTTGCATACGTATATTATACATAAATAGATATATACTCTCATTATACACTGACTTCCAGATAGAGAGTTCTCTAGAAGCTGTGACGTCCAGACAGGGGATATTTCTTCATGATATCATTCTGTCACATTGTCAGACCTAATTTAGCTTTGAAACAAGCTCCATATTGCCCACTTTTTTTTTTTTTTTTTTTTTTTTTTTAATTTAAAGGACTAGGAAAATACTGCTGAAAGATTTTATTTGTGTCCATATTCTAGAATTCATTCAGCAGGTTGTCATTGGCTGTTGTTGCTTCATGTGAAAATCCATATTGAGCACAAAAGAAAGTAGAAATCAGGCTTTGTGCTATCTGCTTTGGAACTATCCAGGCCAAAGAGAGGTATGGTTCAAAACTCAAAATCCATCCATATATCAATTGATTAAAAATAGAACCGGATCATCTGTCTACACATGATCAAAGTTTAGCCTTTGTGAGTGTCATGAAAAAGAATGATAATAGCTCTCTGCAGCTTTGTGTATGGTTCCCACTGTTCCAACATTTTCTGTGTATTTTTCCCCAAAGGACTATTCTTGGAGGTGGGTAGGAGGAGGGCAAGATTTCTCAGATGGATTCAAAAAAATCCATGTTGTATTCCTAGCAATTCATTCTACCATAAATAGGGTGAGAGTTATCCCTTAGAGATTTACTAACAAAATGAGTTATATATTAACTAACATATTGTATTATTGCAAAAGTAGCAAGTTCTGCTCTGATCTAAAGCCTAAATTGTCCTAATTTCTTTTTGTTTTAAGTCAAATAACATGGCAAGGCAGGAACTCAGAAATTAATATAAAATTCAAAATGTGATTGAACTATAATTCATAAATTAGGACTATTCATGCCACTATATTACAATAGGTACCAGTTTTGGAAATCTCAGAAATGGACTGATCTATTTTGATAATTATTTAATGTTGTAAAACTATTTTGCAAAGTTACCATTATGCTTAACGATGTTCTTGGATGAGGTTTGCCTATAAATGTCATATTCTCTATACACACAGTGGAAAACAATTGGCATTTGAATTATGGTTCATTTCTCTTCAGATCTGTTGAATATTTTTGAATAAGAAGCTGGCTTCTGTAGTTCACATAGACACTGGCATTTAATTCATTAGTCTGTAAAATGTGCTTTGTGATTCCAGAATAATTCTGTTCACTAAGTGTTGTGATTATTCTTTTTTCTTGTAAGAATCAAATTTCAAGCATATGCTTAAGTTACCAATGTTTAACAATTTTCTACTGCTGAATGAAGCCATGGCATGTGTATGTAGTTTAGTGAAGTATTGCATTCATTGCAGACTTAGTCTGAAACAAGAGCAGTTGCAATAAATCCATGACTGTAGGGTTTGTCTGTAGATTAGGACAGGAATGTTTGCTCTGCTGGTTGGTGGTAGTGACCCTGGTGTAGCTTCATGATATTTTAAGCCTTAGCTAAAATAAACTTGCTTGACAAAAGTAAATGCCAGAGTACTGATAATAATTTTTAGAATGTATATATTTTTTCTACCAAATTATGATGATATACAACCTTTTTGATGGCTGAGACTCTTTCAAGATTAACAGGCCTACCCACAGTGACCTTGAACAACAGTTAAAATACATGAAAATTTGCTTCTAAATAATATTTAGTTGAAACTTCTTCCAGTTCGTTATCCTCATTTATTGAATTTCCTGTCACACATTTTTGTTTTAATCTGTTGCTTATGGTTTATACGATTTTCCTGAAATGGTGCAGATATCCTCTAACAGATCATCTGTGCAGGTGATAGTGCATTATGGTCTCTCATGTTACAATGGTACATATTAGAGGTCTAAGCCGTTATCCAGATCAATAACATATTACTTCTTTATCTTTATTGTATTGGTACAATATGCTTTTTATTTTTTGCCAAGCTTCAGGTATAATATTTAACTATTCCATACAACTGACTGTCTCTCAAGGAAATGGTGATAAGGACTCATCAGAGTTTTACAGTTCTGAGGGGAAGGAGAGTACCTTTGGTCCAGTGCAGCTAATACAGACCAAGTAGCCTCAAACAACTCTCTTTCTGTAAAAATAGGACGAGGTCCTATTAGTCCAATCTAATAACCTACCTGGTCACTAGTGTCCCACCTCATTTTCCCTTCAGGCTACTGGAGGTTACAGGAGTGAAGGATCCAAGCAGTCCTAGCCCTTATGTATTGTCATGATGTTCAACAAAGTGGGAATCTCTGAAGTTCTCACTTCTGACCTACAAATTAAAACGGTTTTCCTTTCTGGGGATAGAAGCTAACCACATGCATGCAACAAGGTTTGAGGTCTTCACGTCAGGGAATATGTTGCTGACTAGGAGCAAGTCTAGCAGAGGTTGATCATGAAGGTCAGGGACCTGTAGGACAGGTTGTATGAGAATCTGTGAGAACTATGTGTGTTCGTTCTGGAGAAGAGAAAACTAAACTGGGCGTCTGATACTGTCCTTAGCTATCTGATAAGCCAGATAGAGTCAGTCTGTTTGGAGGCACACAGTGTTAGGATGAGAGACAGCAGAACTGCAGAAATGGAGAGTTAGCTATATGGAAAAAATCTCCATAAGGAGAGAGACCAGCATTAGAAAAAAGGTGTACAGAGACATGCTAGAGTCACCTTCTTTGACTAAGGTCAAAACTCACATGGATAAGGCCTTGAAGAACCTGATCTGACTTCAGAGTTAGTTCTGCTTTGAGAAAAGGTTGGACCAGATGATCTTCAAAGGTCTTTTCCAGCCTAAACTATAATTCTCTTTTATGAATGTCTCAGGTATCCTTAAAACTCCCATATGCCATGAAAAGGTTTAAAAAATTCCCATGTAATGTAATCATTTGTGCAATGCAAAATGGTTATCTCAGATGCACCCAACATGCTCAGGATTCCAGCAATGTGACTGAGTGGAATTGAAATTGAATCCACAGCAGCTCCTTTTGCAGAGCTCCATCTGTGGAGCTCCCTTTGTGCTGTATTACCACCACACTACAGATCAGTGGCAAACAGCGTCCAAGTTATGGCCCTGGAACGGCATGTGATGCTGCTTTCCATTATTTGAAAGCCGAGGACAGAGAGGAATAGCTGTTCCACATGCTGGAAGTGGGGGAGGTAGGTTAGACAGAAGAAAAATGTGAAAGTGCAATTTCTTCCTAACTGCTGCCCCATGGTATTGGTACTGCTCCCAGGAGCCCCAAACTTCACCCTGTTAAGCAGCTAGTATGTAGTCTGAAAACTGTAATGCAACCAATTAGATATACATTCTGTATACCGCAAAAATGTAGAAGATGGCAATTGTACTTATGCACAATTGGTGGTTGACTTCATTAATAAAATGTTTGGATACTACGGCAAAAGGGGCAATATACGTAAGTAGGGGATGTAAAGAACACCCACATAATACTTCAAGAATTATTTAAAAAAAACTTCTCTCTCTATAAAAACTTATTAACAAACCAGAGGAAAGGTATTCATCAGGTTGAAGTGAAAACAGCCACAAATCTGTGATCTGAACTCTGTTCTGTGAATGTGCATATTGGCAAATGTGAGCACCATGTCTGGTAGTGATACACTTAGTTGTGAGAACGGAGATAGCTTCATCAATAAAAGATTTTATTTTTGTGCAGTTATCCTTAGTAATAACATCAAGGTAAGCAAACAAGTGGAGTCTATGATCTTTCAGGAAAAGTGTCCGTAATTTCTACAAGGCATGAGTGGCACCAGGTATTTGAATGCATGTCTAGTCTTTCAAAGCAGACATTTGTTTTCTATAGACCATATTATGTCATTAGTGTTTAAACAAAATATATCATTGATTTCAAAGGGAGCTTATGCTTATGCTTAATGGCTGTTGACAAGATATGGTACTGCATCAAAGGAACTTTAGAAAACCTCTTGAATGTCAAGATTTATATTTATTAGTTATCTGATGAACAGTGATCAAAAAGACTCATGCTGTATGTCACAGTCCTGGCAACAACTCTCTCAATTAGATGTCCAATTGGTTGTGCTGCCAGGTCTCAGCTTTTCAGAACCTTGTGCTCTTCACTATCTAAACGCTGACATATGTGCTCTGCCTTCTGCACCTTGGTAGAAATTTCAGCTCTGTTTTAAATTCAGCTCTTCAGGCAATAGTTAAGAAACACAAATGCCATGTAAAGGTTTCATAATCACTTGTTATTTTAGCCACTGAAAGACATATGCAGATAGAGACAAATTGATAAAAATATTCCAGTGTTCTTTTTGCTTTCATTTCCCTGCACTCTTTGATCTCCTGTCTGAATCCCTGATGGAATCCAGGGATTAGTCTGTTTTCCATTGAATCTCCTTCAAATTATGTAGACTCTCCCTCCCTACATTTATATCTCCCCCACTCTCCTTTCCAAGTGTCAAACATTGAAGGAGAAGAATTTCCTTTAATATTTTCAGCTACTTAATTCAATGATTCCCTGCTCTGTCGTGTCAGCTAATCAGAGTCCCACACCAAATTATGCCTTCTTCAATTATCTCCATTACAAGCTTGAAATACTAGATAGGAAATTATTTATCTCAGGAAGCTCCAGTTGATTGAAAGATCATAAAAATTTAGTGAATTTTCCACCATTAATCATGCCTAAGGTATCATAATTGCTTAAGGTATCATAATTGCTCTTTTGGGATTTATTTTAATACTGATGCTGAAGTCAGTGGAGTAGGGAACCATATCACATGTTCAAAATGGAGCATATGCCCTACGTCCTAAGTAAATATTGTTCCTTACAATTTTTTTTTTTTTTTTAAGTATAACTGTTGAACATCCAGCAATATTTTCAGTGGGAAAAAACAAGTGATTTTTTTTTCCTTCAAGACGAGTGGTCCTTAGAGACCAATGGCTTTTCCTACAATAGATCAGTGAGGAGTCATGAAATTCAGGTGCCAGATACAAATGCCCGTATGCCATAGCTTATGTTTGAAGCAGAATTGAAAGATCCGTTTTCTTCAGGACACTTTTCTATGCTTGGTTATATGTCTCTATAAAAAACTTAATTATTCATATAAAGTGTTGCACTACTAAGTAGGTAGGAAAACCCTTGAAATTTAGGTTGTATTAACTACCTGACTAGATGAATCATAAAATGGTATATTCTAAGAGAAAACTCTGCAGCTGAGGTGAAATATGAAGTCCAAAGAATTAACACACCTTTTTCTGGTAGAAGACAAGCAATCTGAATCACAGAATCACAGAATGGTTAAGGTGGGAAGGGACCTCTAGAGATCATCTAGTCCAACCGCCCTGCTCAGGAGTAAATCTTTCACCAGCTGAAAGAGTAATTAGACTTTTTCAGTTAAGCACTTTCAGCAGAATCTTAAAAAAAAAAAAGAGATCAGTTTTTATTAGAAAGTTTGTAACCAAATAGTCTGATTTTTTTGTTATTAAATCATTCCTTTATAAATGCATGCAAGACTAATGCTAAAAAAAAAAGCCATTACAACTCAGAGTATTATAAAACTAAAAGGAGAAATATACTTTACATTCCCCAATCATTAACATTAACAGAGACAATCCAGTGCATTAGCTCAGAAGGAAATCCCTTCATGAATGAATAACAGAATACCATCCTTATTATGGTATCTTTGCAAATTAGTCCTTATTCATCAGTTTAGACTTAAATAATGGTGCCTCTGCTTCTGTTCACTGACATAATGTCGGTGCAAGCATTTTACAGCAGAATGCAGACATTTTTGAGCAATCGCATTGGCATGTATTAATAATAACTGTACTCTATAAAGTGGTGGGCAGTTATTAGCTGACTTTTTAAAATTTGGTTATAGTCCCTTGTGGAAGCTCTTTTTTTTTTGTGCAAAACAGTGAGATACAAGAATGTTATTTAAATTATTTCAGCTTATTTTAATGTCTTTTTCAGAAGGACCTAAGGAGTAAGGTAGCTTTCTTTCGGAAAACAAAAAAACCCAAACTTAACATCCTGAAAGCAGTGGGGAGAAGAATACATCTCCTCAGAAATGTGGATTTTGCTATGATCTATCAGATGGTGTCTTGTCCATGGATTCCTGCAAGCTGAGTTTTCTTTCTGGCTTTGTCAATGGCCTATGATATAACCTTAAGAATTTGTGGCTTCTTTTGCCTTCTATGCCTCCACATTATGGAATCTAGCCAGTCTTCGAGCCAAGATAAATTTTTGACCCCTGACTAATTTCACATCTTAATTGAATATGGTGAAAAAAGAGATCTTTTTATTTTCAGTCAACTACCTAATCATTTCATTTTGTGTCTGCTACATGTTGACCAGTAAGAAACAATGGAAAAATAATTTCCAGTTAATTCATTATACCACTGATGATTTTATAGATTTATTTTATTCCACTTCATAAACAGCTTTTTGTTTAAATTAAAAATGCCAGCTTATTTAATGCATTTCAGAAGTATTTTCATAACTCTGTTTATTCTCACCTCTATTCTGTGTATGTTATCTATACTATATTATCTTTTCTCAGTAAAATTGTGTACTGTATTCAGGATGTGGGTAGACCAGGCATTTACACTGTTGTGTTATAATGTTTGCTGTTTTGTTTCGAACTTTTTTTTCTAATAATTCTTAGCTTTTTATTTGCTTTTTAGCCACTGTTTAGCACCAACCTGCAGTTTATAAAGAATATCTTTTCCCTTGGATTTGCTATCAATGTCTCCAATGCTCTAACCAGTTCCTGCCTCTGTTGTTTTGAAAAAGGTTTTATCATAATGAGAATGATTTTCCTCATAATGTTTTGGCTATGAGGCCTGTAAAAGCCTCTCTCTCCTTTTTCCTGAGTATCTGTATTTAATGTAGACACTGCTATTGTGATTGAATATTTTATTATTTTTGTGTGCATTCTTTCCTTTTTAATGACATAAAATGTCACTGACTGTATCTTAATCCTTTATTGTTGTGAGATCTTTCTACATTTTTTAAAAGCCAGTTTTAGACTCAGTTATTCTGAGTGCTTCTATTTCATTAGCCAACTTTGTTGCTTCACTTTTGATCTCTCCTCCAATATGATTCATGCACATGTTGAGTACCACAGTCCGAATACATCTCTTTGGACAACTCTTTCTCTTGTATAAAGATTAATCATTATTTTTTTCTGTTTCCTCACATTAGTTTAAGAGGACTTTCTTCTTATCTCACAGTGATTTAACTTCCTTAAGAGCCTTTAGTGAAGAAACTTAATATCTTTTTGAAAATCTGAATATACTTCATTGAACTCAATATTTTTTTCCATCTGCTCTTTAAGTAATAGATCTGAGGTAAGACCGCCCTTTTCTAAGTTAAAAACTCATACATGTTTACATATGTATCTCTTCATTCTATTCCTTATTGCCACTGATCTCCCTGGTGCGGAAGGCAGATTTCTTGGGTGTTTTTTTGGATTTTCCCTAGAACAGATTGTGTCACATATACTACCTTCCAGTTCGGGGTCAGATTTAAGTGATGTTATACACAGCAGATAATAGTTCAGCAATTCCTCATCTGAGTACTTTTGAGCTCTTGGGTGAATACCATCTGGTCCTGGTAGTTTGTTACTACTCAGTCTGTTCTAAATCCTCGTCTACTGACAAATCATTTTGAGACTGTTCCACAGTTTCTCTTCTCTAAGGAATGATGCTGAGAACCAAGTCCTCTGCTATCCATATTTCAGAATACATTTTATTTATTTATTTATTTCAAATTAAAAATAGGTATGTATTTTGGACTAGCTCTTACGTGTTCCTATGGACTGAACAACCATTTGGTGCATGTGCATGGTAGGTGCACTTCCTTCCAGCTTAGTTTCATCTGAAAGGAACCCAGTTCATGCACTTCAAGGAGTCTCCTCAATGTGAAGCAAAAGATATTCATAGAGGTTCCCATGCACAAAGATAAATCAATGGGACTCACAGCTGATACATTGACTCAAATGGTGAAGGGTTCCTCTGGGAATGAATAAAACAAAGGAATAGAAAGAGAGAGAAAAAAGGGAGAGAAAAATTCTTGCCAGTGGCCGTCAGGGAGAGGAAGTGATGGAGGAGTCTCAGACAACCATCTCTCCTGAGTATCCTCTCCAGTGCAGGAATGTCCCACAGTACTACTTTTGTCATAGTAACCATATTTTTTTTTCTATAAAATTATATATATATAACTCTATATTTTGTTATCATTTTTGTCATGGTAACTATACATTTTTCACCAGGACAGATGAGCTCCCTCACATTTCTGCTTGTGATGGTATCAGCGCTAATTAGAACACATTTTCATCAGGGACAGATATTATATGCTAATTGTGTTCAATTTATGCATACATTTTTAGGAGCAACATAAATCAAACGTAAATCCTATTTCAGAAGCTACCACTGTGGGTAGAAAGAAGGGCCTACCAGCGGCAGTTGCTCCTCTAACGTACTGGCCGTAACATTAATACCAGGTTTTGCAGGTGCAAGGCCATGATAATAAGAGCATGAGAACCACAGAATCTTTGGAAAACACTGCCATAACAGCTTGGATGAAAGGGAATGGAGAAGCAGGTGAAAGGCAGGGAACAAAATTGCAAGTGAAAGGTCCTTAGTGGTAACCTAGAGGCACCTAAGGCACTGTGCCCACAGGGAGTAAGCTTTGCTTCAAAACCACACTCCTCATCCAAACTAAAATCTGCTAATGTAGATACAGCTTCTTTGTCCCTAGCTAATATCCTGATTCTGTTGTTTCTGAGGAAAAAAAAAAAAAAGAAAAATTGCAAGCAGAAAATCATTTGGCACACGATTCTGTATTTTTTATTTAATTTGATAGAATTAGCAGTCTTCTTATTTGTCCCATTTAGAAATGACTTCAGTTTTTTTAGACATATCTTTCTATTCCTCTTATCTTTCTTTACTTTTCTATGAACACTTTTTATTCTTTCGGAAAATTTTTGTTTAGGGTATATATGTTCTTTTATTTTTATTTGTCATGATGTTTGCCTATAAGTATTTCATCTTTTCTCCAACTACCTTTAATTTTATTTTGACAAGAATTCTGGTTGTCCGTGGTTCACCTTTTAGAAGTAAAGTTGTATTTTTCCCCAAATTTTTCTCTTTTATGAGAATGTTGAAATTGAATGTACACAGTAATGAGGCAGCATAATATGCATATATATAATAGTAAATTGTATTCAGAGATAGACAGAATTAGTTTCTAGCTTCAGATTGAAATTCAGTGTATGTGCTTGCTTCTGCCCCCAACTTTGGGGATCTCCCTTCTGTGTTTAAGCTGCATGAGCTGTGAGGCATATTATAGTCCTTCCTACCTATTCAGTTGTTAGACATAAGACTAAATTAGATCACTGAGTTTCTGCTGACTCTTTTACAATTTAATTTATCATAAATCAGAAAAAGCATAATCATATCCATGATATACAGTTTCTGAACAGAAAATGACTTTATTTGTAGAGTAATCACTAGGAATGACACACAAAGGACTTAGAAAATCTGTTCAGAGGGAGTAATTCTTTTAAGGTTTAATTATTTTTCTATAATTTTTGAAACAGAAACCAACTCATAAGGATAGAAATAAAAAAGGCCATTTCATACTTGAAAGGCTCCAAAATGTGCCACTGTCTGTTTCAGGGCTCATAAAACAGTTTAGGATACTGCATATCTGACAGATACATCTTTCTTGGTATCTCCCTTGAGTTTTTTGACATTAGAGGACACAATGCTTGACACAGTGCTCGCTACTAGAATTATTGCTAATAAAGAGATACCAGGGAGGTACAGTGGTGATCTTTAAACAAATTTAGTGAAAATAGAAGGATTTTGTGTAACATTTTTAAAAAGTGGGATAGGATAGAAAAGTAATAGATTTTTCTCCAATTTTAAGGACATGAATTCATTTTCACTATGGATTCATTTCTGTCTGTCTGACTTATATTGAAGTTCTATCAGGCTATTAAGTAAAGCAAGACAGTGAGCGAGTAAGACCCCTTAATTGCTATAAAATAGTCTACGGACTTACTAACAAAACAGAAGAGAAGTAATAAACCTCCAAGGAAAGTAGTCTCATTTTTTCCTTTTTTTTTTTTTTTTTTTAATGTGGCTCTTTTCGTGGATATTGTTATTTTTGCACTGACAAAAGAGCACAAGAGCAAACCATGGGGGTAGCCGATGTGCTGACCCAACTTAAAAAGTGATATATGTCCTTGAATGCTTTCCTTTGGTTAGGTAGTTGAATAAAGTGATGTAGTGTGTCTGCAGTGGGGATGGGTAGGGTTGTGTCGGTGCATTCCAACCCAGCAGAGACAGCCAAGCTCTTTCTCTGCTTCTCAATTGCTTAAAGTACCTTGACCTTTTAAATGTATTTTGGCCACTAGCACTTTATAGATAGATGAAGATGAATAGATGTTAGATTGACATTTCATTTAGTTGTGGATTTAAAAAAAAAAAAATGAATACAGAACACTATCAAGATATTAATGTAACTGTGCTTAAAGGTATCTCTCATGGTCCTTGAGGAAGCAGAATTTCTATTTTCTAAACGGCTAATTTCTCTCACTTTTTCTATTGATCCTGTTCACTTTTGCTATGCTAGGCCTGGAGAGATGCATATCAAATTTTAAATATATGCTGTTCAGTCATGTATCTTCTAAGTAGTAGTTCTAATGCCAGGCAAGATAGTAAGTGAGCAGAATGTCAATACTAAAACAGGCAAGTTAATAAACCCAATAATGCATTTAAGTTCTTTTTGCTAAAATGATACTCAAAGGATTTCAATGACAAAATCTAATGTGCTTAATGGTTAATCTCTATTGCTTTTCTATTCTGCTGATAATGTAGTATGTGCCATCTCTCAGCACTATTTTGCATTTTTTATTTCTGTGTTCCTAGAAGGAAAAGAATAAACACAAAATCTCCTAAAATTGGTGGAAACAAAAACCACTAGATTCATTTCCAGGTTTATTTCTTGATATTAAGGATAGCATATTTATTTTTACAAATTTCTTTGCAAATGCAATGACACATAGCTAGCATAGTGCCATCTGGAAGAAAAATTCAGCTTTAATAAAATAAATTTATATTCTACAAGATATTTGTAATTCATGAGCTTGGGAAATAATGGAGTGTATATTATCTTGTTCACAGTCTTTTTAGACTGTATATTAGATTGAAATTCTGTGATAATAATTTTTTCTTCCTTTTGAACATGTCATTAAAAGAGAAAAAAAACATTTTGAGAAAAGCCAGGAAGGCAGAGAAGTAAGTGTTGGAGGGAAAGTTTGTGAATGAATGTCCTATATTTTCAGAAGGACTTTGACTAAATTTAAATTGACGTGAAAGTCTCAGATACCTCTGTGTTCTAGTTCTCTATGTCTCTAGTTCTCTATGGAAATACTATATATATATATATATGTACACATGTACACATACTTATACATGTATACATATACTTGCACACATACTTGTACATATATACGCAAAAGAACATAATATGTTAAAAAATAAACACCAGAAAGACGTCTACAAGCTCAAGAACAGTCTCACATCTTGCCATTAGCTGTTAAACTTCTGAGCAGTGCTGCAAAGGCAGTCAGGAGAAGCAATAGGACTGGCTATTAAATTTGACAAAGATCATGGATTCCACAGAAAAGACTTGTGCACTGCCACTTGATTTGTATTGAATTTTAGGGAAAAAAAGGTAAACACCTTGGACTTTGTCAATGTGTTCCAGGTGGAATTGCAAATAAAGGCTAACCCTGTAGGGAGCATAAGCATTGCTGACTTGAGGATGCATGGAGAAGAATGATCTTCTTGCTCCTCTCACCACCCAAATAAAGACCATGCACCACACAAAGAGACATAAGCAACAGGAATCAAAGAAATATTTTGCTGCGGTGTCTACTGGTCTCTATGGTAGGGAAGACACATACATGAAGTCTGTATACCTTGGAACACAATCTACTGTTTTAAAGTCTCGGGTTATATTTGATTCTGATGTCAGTTATTTCACTGTCAAATCAGATTCATCACTTGAGACCACAGAATCACTGTAGAGTTCTACTGACTACTATGATTGGCGGCAGAAGGGGGTACAGAGGCTGTAGCTGCACTAATTTTGCATGATGCTTTTTGACGTATGCATGCACCTTTTGGGAACTTACTGGCATCTAAAACAGCACAGGCAAAAGTGATAAGAGTCTATGTTAGCAGGTGCAATTTCCAAGTGGAAGATAACTATACTCTATGCAATCAAAATGCATATATTTATCACCTGCAGCCTACATACTCTGAGAAGCTTCCACTGAAGAGCTTCATCTGGTATCCAGCAAAATAATAACAGGCCCCACAGCATTTCCTGTACCTGGGCTGTGTACCTTTTAAATCACTGCAAAAGGCTCTAAGTGGATAAATGGATGCCTAAGGTTGTTACCACAACTGAATTTCACTCACAGAAATTGTACTTGGTTTTTGCCCAGGATGCAGAGCTGTGGTATTGAAGGTAAGCTAGTGAGGTTTGCACATCATTTGTACTCTGAGACTCCTGAAAATAAATATCATTACAGCTTCTTGTGAGATCTATTTTCAGTTGTTTGCTTTATAAGACATGCGATATTTTTCTTTTGCCTTTTCAGCCTCACTAATTCACTCCTATTGAAAGAAATATGCCTTTTTTCTAACTATTAAGGCATAACGAGGTGCTAGCCATCAGGTATCTAAAAGTGGATTGTGAATCGGCCGTCCCAACCTAGAACACTCCAGTGTGCACTCTACTGCTATGAGCTAAATGGCTTGCCATTTGTACCTTTCCATCCAGGGAGAACTGAATCATATCTAAACTTCCATAAATCTGAGAGGACAGGCATTTTTATTCTTCATTAAATTCCATTGAGAAAGATCCCACATTTGTGGAGTGCTTTCTAAGAGGAAAAGGCTGCTACTTTGCAGTGTGCCAACTCTCTTACATGAAAACCTGTTAAGACACAGACGCTCATTTGCTGTTTGAGCTCATGTATGAGTCATAGTAGAATCCAAATTCTTTGCCTTCTACCATTTAAACAGTTTACAAATCCTTTGAAGAGCTGAACAAATTTCTCTCAAAGACTTTTCTCTTGTTTACCAAGAAAATTTACTTTTCTTTTTCCTGTCTCATGATTGTATTCATTATTTGATTGATATTGCTTTTTATTGTTAGTGTTTTAGGAAGGTGCTATTGTTTTCTTCTTCTAGGCCTATAAATTATGCTTTTTTTTTAAACACGATTATATATAAATGTGTCATTAGAATGTTGTTTAAGCATGAATAGTTTAAGGATCTACAAAGGTCAAATTTCTCCCTTGCATTTACAATTAAAATCTATAAATTCTGTGTGCCAGTTCACTTTTTTTTCCTCAGTTTGTCATAAATAATGATTGAGATTACTGTACAGTTTATTTTTATTTGAGAGGAATGACAGCACAGGAAGACTGCATGTTGAGTACAGTCTTAAAAAAAAAAAAGAAAAAGAAAAAGAAAAAAAGTATATGAGGGGAGTTGTTGGTTGGAGTGTTCAATAAACTGAGTAGTTCAGTGCTTTATTGCTAGTCAGACACATTCCAGGCAGGTCTAGTTTAAATTCTCCATGCTTAACAGCTTTACTATTAAGTTTATGTATCTCGATGTATTTCTTTCTTCTTTAACAAGAAATCCTAATTTTTAATCAGCTGAGATTTTCAAAGTTTGTATCAGAAAATAGATTTTCTTCCCACAAAGGCAGAGGAGTTTGTATTGAACTAAAGTTTCTGCACTATTTCATCTGATAGGGATTTTTACCATGACAACATCCTCATAGAAAGCAGTTGTGCCAAAACCATTTCTTGTCAATAAAATAGAGAATTACATGAACTTGGTGTCTGCAACCTTTGTCACAAAAATGGTGTTTCGCAACATTAATGTCTTATATAGTCTCAGAAATTTAGCAGAGTGTTATTCTGCTTTCACCTTTCTGCTTTTTATATGTGACTGGTTAGCTATTTTATTCTTTTTTCATGTTGATGGCCTTGCTAATTTGAGGGAAAAGGTGTAGCTGGTAACAAAAAGATGAAATGATGAAAGGTTAGAGCAATAAAGAACATTACTATATTTCATGGTAGAGAAAATTACTTACCTGTAATTGCTGTTCAGTAGAGAAGTGAAACATTCAAACATCCATTTCTAAATGGTTTTCCGAGACAGTGACCTGGTGTCTCGTTGCTGGATAAAAGACATTGGGCAGATTTTCTAATAGCTTTTGTCTCTCTGTTTAACATAAATGGCCTTTTAAAGTCTGGTTTGTGAAGGGAGACTTGAAGTTTTGAGGGAACGTAAGAAATAAGTCAGTGATTAAAGCTGAGAGGAGTGTATGATTAGCATGCAGCTTTGTCGCACATTCATTCATCTTTATAACCCTGAGGGCTCAGGTTTGCCTGCTGGCATTGCAGAAAGCACTTGTCATGGCCACTGTAGGAGGTGAAAGTCTGACTGCAAGTCCCACCATTGCTTCATATCATTCATCTCTACTTTCATTATGAGACAAGGGCACTCTGGCCAAGGGCTACCTGCTAAAATATGGTGCAAGTAGTCAGAAGATGATACCTTTTTCTCCTTCCTAGATTTTGGTAAGTTTTAGTCTCCTCCCAAAGCCCTGAGATCCTGGCAGAACACTCTCTTTTATTTATTTATTTATTTAATTTTATTTTTTGGAAGAGTGGTCTGTCCTAGGTGATTCCTACCCCAGCCACCTGAGCATTAGTCTGGGCCAGAAGGACCACATCTCAGCTCTCTACTCACACCATCAGCAACGTTCTCCAGGTGGCCTAGAGCTCAGCACTCGCTGCTTAATGTCTCCTCAGAGTGCCCCAATTTGTTCTTGAACCCCTACTGCCATCCAAGGATGGGCAATCTAGAAATCAAGTGAGGTGTGAGGTCCTCAATAACCTTTAAACCTTATACTGTGGTCTGCTGCATGTGCAGCTGAAAGGCATGTAGTTTAATGCTGATATACAAAATACTAAGTAATCCAAGAGGTAAATTTTCTTCTTTGGTGTCACAGTTAATGCAAAATCATCTCTGTAGTGCAAACACTGGCAGAGGAATTAGAGGAAGTTCTGAGCAGTTTGTGTCTTCAGATAAATTGCACAGCTTGACTTATCATCTGGCAGGACTAATCTACTAATGGGATTTTTACCACACTCTAGGAAAGGATGCACAGCATTTATTTTACCCCGCAGTTCCTTATGACCTTTTTTCCTTTAGCAATCTATGAATCGCAAAAGTCACACTCTGGGAGCAAAATTATTTCATATCATCTTTCCTGACTTACTGGACTTGTTTTTCTGAATTGGATTAGGAACAGCTAGTGTTTGCTTTCAAAGCAAGATATGTTCAAATTCTGCTATTGCTTGCTTGTGTGCAGCAATCCTTCTATGCTGTCTATTGGGCTCTATCCTGCATGGACCAATGTAGCCTGTGTCCTGTAGTGGCTTAATCTAGCAAAAGATAATTCAAGTTTTGGCTGCATATCCTAGAGTTGTACAAGCTCATGGTGTTCCTAAGAGTTCATGACGTGAGATGACTAAAGATTTTGTCTGTCAGGTAGGAACCCTTCCTGTGAAAATGGAGTTATGTTCAATTTTCTCATGCACTAAACACTATAAGATGCTGTGTTGAATTACCATATTTTAGTCAAGAATTCTTCAGAATACAAATGTTAATACATTCTGCTGCTGGATACCTGCCTTGATTTGTTGGACTGGCACGGTTTTTCTGGGATGATGGGCAAAGTGTCTTCAAGGTAGGCAGGAAGTTACCCTATGGGAGACAAAAACTGTTGTTAGGACCACATTTGTCAACAACGTATATCTCTGGCAGAGTTACTGTTGAGAGTTGCATCTGAAAAATTTAAAACTATAGAAGCCATTTTGTTTTTTTTAAAAAAAGAAACATAGCTTTTTAAAATTCATTTCATGCAAGTCACATGAAATAATTGCAAAGCCACAAGTGATCCTTCCATATGGCTAAAACCAAAGCCTGGCATGATGTCCAAAATCAATATCCCATGGAAAGTTGCAAAGAAATGTAATGTCTATGTGATCCTATATGTCTATATGATCATTTTCTAAACATTTTTTTTTTTAATTACAGTGGTTAACACAGGACAGTGTAATTATTATTGGCTGAACAAATCACTTTTAACAAAATTATACCCCTACTTATTGTCATATTACCATAGCTGCATTATTATTACAGAACAGCCTTGTACTTAATTACTCACCAAAAGCAATTATGGCAAATAATTTGAACATTCTAATTTCATGAAAGTATCTTATTTTCCTTTATCAACAACAAACTGTCATCCTAGCCAGATAATATGATAGATCACATGTATCATTGTACACTTAATATAATTCAAGTAAATTCTTTAAGTCAAAAAGTTCTCTCCGTGAGTTCTTGCAAAGTTAACAGATCAAAATGATATTAACCTCAAGAACGAAGTCTAATTCCATTGATTTGGTATTCAATCTACATGCTATATTATGCTGTCACACTGTAATGATGGTTACAGAAATGCACAATGCATTGTAGAATGCATCCCCTGGTTTGATTTTTTTTGGAGATGGGTTACAGACCTTCTCTGCACTTCTGGACAGGCACAATGTTTGACTGTGTGTAATAGATGAACTTTTTATCTGGGACTGATCCCTGTTTGTTGTACATCGGTATTTAAAGTGTGAAAAGAATCTCAATCTTAGATCTATTTTGGTAAAGGTTATTTCATGAGAATTGGTAAATTTTGCCAATAGAGAAAGAAAGGAACCTATTTTCTGCTACATTACGTTATTTCAGTTTACACATTTGTTAAGTCCTCTTCCAAGAATAGAAGAGGAAATGGTCAGGCAGCTGTAGTACTGGGATTAGATCAATATACAATAGCTGGGAATATGCAGAAAGAAATTGTGCCAAAAATTACAAATGTGGAATAGGAAATAGATAAGGAATCCCTGTCCCAATTGTGGAATAGACAGCAAAGTTTAGAAAAAGTTGAAAACCAGTTGCCAGAATAACTATATACAAAGAAGAGCTTAAAGAGTAAGGACAGATTCTGTGTGCAGGTTCAGAGTCTGTACACTCACAAATGCTCACTCTGGCCACACTGCACAGCTTTGAAGTGCTCAGGTCCAGGCAGCAAGAAGTTTAAGGCAACTATAAAAATTCAAGGCAATTATAAAAAATCTCAGGAAACCCACAGAGATTTAGGTGAGAAAATGCCTTCTGCTGTGCAACGGAGAGAGGAAAAGACGCTTAAGCAGAGCCTAGCTCAGAAATGGAGAAGTTTCTGATGTATAAATGCCACTGCTGGAGTGTGTGATAGAAATAAAGAAATGTTTGTTGCAGCTCATTTTATGTGAGCTAGAAGCTCTAAGTGGATAGAATCCTTTATCAGAGTGTTATCAAATGCACTGGTGGCTGTGATCCTAGGGGGTCTGAATCCTTTCTTGCAGGAAAAAAAATAGTTTAGGGTGCACGAATATCTCACTGGAGAGCTCCCAGAAATACCACATTTACTGCATCTCTTATTTTTGCATCTCTTGCATGGTTTGTCTGAAGTGGTCAGAACATATCAGACATAATACATGTGCTCAGAGCGAGTTCAGGTGTGCAATGAATTTATTTATTTTAGTTTGTGCTGCCAGAAATCTGTATGGAGCTAAGTATAGCTCCCACCAAAATGGGCAAGATCAGTGCCTCTGCAGCAAGAAGGAAGGAGCCATTTGTTTTTTAGTTTTCAGAAGGTGAAAGAAAGCAACATATCTAATCTGCAATAATTGCTGTCAAGTATTTAGACTGTCTTTCATTGCAGCTGTCTAATTGACAGGCATTCTGAATATAGAAAGATTGACATGCATTAAGATAAACATGCAGACTTATTATGCAAAGGGAAGTGCTGCCTAGAGATGGTGATATAAACATCCGGCACTAATGCTAAGTGCTCTGTGTCATCATCTATACCAATTTCATTGAAAAGAAGGAATTCTGTCAATAGGAACACATAATGATGACTTTCCCCTCTGGAAAATAGCTTCCCAGACTGTTAATAAATGAGGAAAATTAACAGGGTGATCTAGTCAGAGAGAAATAAAAAGGGTTAAGCAGTTTATAAATGTTTCATCCATTTTTTAATCATAGACAATAATTTTTTAAATGATTACATGGTTTGCCACAGAGAATTTTTTTCCCTGCTTTTTTTTTTTTTTTGCCTTTGACTTTCATTGTATTTCACTAGTCAAAATAAATGTCCTTCTCCCTACTTTAATTCAGCATACCATTAAGTATACCTATGTCTATGATTTGATTTATTCCTACTAGCTTCTAAATGTTTTTGTTGGAAAGAATGCTTCAGAATTCCAGGGCTGGGAAATGTTGGCCAAGTTCTGTGCCTAGTTGAACTTAGAAGGATGTGTCATTCATAAGCAGGTTGCAAAGTCCGTTTTAAACTTTCAGTGTGTTTTCTGTTTTGTACCAGTTAAAGCAAACTGAAAAAAAAAAAAAAAAAAACTGCCTCTGCTGCTGTGATATGATGTGATATGCTACAAATAATATGATGTTGCATTCCCCTAAGATTGCTGCAAGGACCGTCCTGCTCTTCCCAAATTTATCAGAAACGTCTACTGAGCAGGGTACTGAGAGCCCTTCAGAACAACAGAGAATTGTCAGATTTCACACTAAGCTGCTGTTCTGTTCTTGAAGACATGGGCCTAGTATCCCTTAAATGCACTTACCTGTTTACAGGACGCTTTGTTGGAGCATGACATATACTAGGAAAATCTTGAGTTTAAATTAGTTCTATACGTTACAGGAAGAGAAGATTTTTGATTGCCAAGAAGTCTTTTAAAGGAGTCTTTTAGCCCTAACATTAGTATCTCATAGCTACATATAAGGCATTTTTAATCATATTTATCACAGAATTTTATTTATGCTCATATTGCTATGCATTATTTTTACATAATTTTTCTTTGTTATTGTTGATACTGAATTTTATCACTGTACTAGCCCAGTGTATTCATTCTTTTCAATCTTCCAACCTAGAGCATTCAGAAACAAATACAACTTATATGAACCATTCTTCCGGTTTCCTTTATTCACTTCATCTTTTAAATACATTAAGCAACCCTGATCCCCCAAATCACTATGTCATTAATTATTTTCTTTCTGAGAATTTATTAGGAACCACGGGAGACAGGAACCACATTAGGAACCACAGGATTCTTGAAGCAAGATACTCCTGACTGTAAGAAAACAAACAAACAAACAAACACATAATTTTATTCTTATTTATTCCCACTTATTTTATTTCTAGTCTTTAATTTTATTCATAACAGTTTACAAGTTTGCAGTATTAATCTGCCTGTGATTTTCAGACTCTTGTATTTGGTAAAGAACTTCTATTCAAAGCTTGAATAATGTCTGAATAAACTGTAGCTTCCTGGTTTACCTTAGGCCTTTTATTTTTAAATCTTTATTTTCCTACACAGACAATCTGCTACAGCCAGAACTGAGGTCTGTAATTTGTTTCATGTGGGCTATATATTCACGCAATGGCATTATCTTACCTAGCGGCAATAAAATATGTTTTGTAAACCTCAATAATTGCCTGGTTCCTGGCCAGGAAAGTCCTTTGTATACCTAAACAAGCACCGCACAAATGGGAAGCTGAACAATAGCTGAATACTGATTATGGTTATTCCTGAATTTTCCCACAATTTTGATACCTGAAAATAAAAGCATAATTCTTCTAGACTCACTAAAGTTATAATAAGATTAGTGCAATTTTTAAAACACTCAGTTTCCTTCCTTTACATCAGTTAAACACATTGTTCTAAGTAAATATCTGATTAATATAGTAGTTCTGTTTTAAAATTTACGTTTTATACTTTGTGTATAGCTCAAATACCAAATGCTTTAAATTATATTAAATATGTTTTCCATTAAAGCATATGAGCATTGTTAAGGAAACTCATTATTTGCCACTTGCACATTGCACAGAGCCGCCGCTGGTGCTGAACAGAAGCGAAAGTGGGATTTATATACTCTGTTGCCCTGGCTGTCCTAGTTGTGTACAGTTCAAAACAAGCTGTATTTTCCTACGTGTTATTATTAACTGATTAATGAAAAATATACTTAGATTACCAATAAACATATTTTCTATGATTTGTTCTTTGCAAAGTGGGTAAATATCTTCCTTCATTAGGAGTGCAGAGAGAGCTACAGAGACATATTTTCTTCAGTTTATTTAAGGACGTCAGAGGAAACAAACCTGATCTTTGGCTACCAGCAAAGTCCTTTAAACATGTCCTTGCTTGGCTCAGACTGTTGGGTGTGAGACTGTTACTCATCTCATGATAACCATGTCATCTGCTGATAGTAACACTACCCTTCCTGATGTCTGTATACAATCTTTGTACAAACTTTGTTCAGTAAGGCCTTGGTGTTTATAAAGGCAGTAAGTTTTAGTGTTCTGGATGCATTTCATCCTGGCTTCTTCCTATCTTGCTCTGTATCAATTTGGTTAAAGATTTTAGACCACTCATATGGCCTGTGCCGTGCTATGGGCTGCACCATGCTCAGGCTGTTCAGATTCTTTTTCCAAAGAATCTGACTCATTCCTCTTCTTTCCAAACTCTCCCATTTGCCTTTTCCTGGGAATATTCTCCTTCAGAAAATACGTATTTCATCAACAGCAGCCTTATCGGCTGATTTACTCTGCTTCCTGAAACTGTTTCCTTAAAAAGTCCACGGAGATGAGGATACCTAATTCCAGGCCACCGTAGGAGATACACTATTCTTTTAAAAGCAGTGGACTATTATTGCATGACAAATTGCTGAAGAGACAATATCATGGTTCCTTGTAAATTTATTTGTGGCATCTAGCATAGTTTAGTTGAAATTACAGAGTTGTTTCATTTAACATTCTTTCAAATTTACATTTTCCTGATTTTGTAAAGTGTACAAAATTGAAGATCTTTTAGGGTAAACTTTTATATATTTATTGTCTATTTAAAGAGCAATTATTCTGGAAAGATTGAAAGTTCCTTAAGCCACTCTGAAGTAACAAGAAAGGTGAAGAATGTGCAAGAGTCCCACTTCAAACTATTTTTAATGCTTTCTTCTATGCAGATAATTGTACTCTGAATCAAGACTAGCTGAATTTTACAGCATACTAAAGTATGAGAAAAATGATTTTTTTTCTTTTTTTAGGGAAAGATATTTGACATTCTATTGGGGCTATCTTTAGCAAATAAAGTCCTTGTCTCTTCTTGTGACATTACAGTGAGATCTTTTCCTCACCAGATATCTCTCAGGAAAAGATTGCTGATGGGACTGTGGCCTAATGCCTCAAGAGGGAACTAGGTAGTCTGCTATCCAAATAAACTCAATACCTCTTCATGCACAAGCACACATGGAGAATTAAACAAGAGAACAGAAGCAAAAGCTAACAGCAATTTGAGCCAATATCTTCCAGAAATAAGGACAAATTTGCTCTCCTTAAAACTAGTTTCATGCCTTGCCTATAGTGACAGATACTTCTAAGACTCTTTCCTGATATCTGGTATCTATGACATTACTCCTTGACCATAGCAGCAGAGAGGAATTGGGAAAGGTCTGCCACAGTCTGGTGTCCATGATACTTCCTGGGATGTGGGAGGCCAAGGGTAAACTCCCTGCAATCAGTTCAGCGATGCTGAGATCTGAATTGCAATTTCCCATCTCACGGATGAATCCTCTAATTACTGTGCTATATAAGTCAAGTGATCTGGTCAGCTACTTCCAATATGTATTTCAGTAAATTTTATCTGCTCAGGATGATCTGAGAACATAGGTGGAGTGGGCAGCACAGACAGGGTGACCGTGGCCTCCAGTGCTCAGCAGCGCTTGCATGTACATCCATGAAAAAAAAATTAATACCAAAGAGATTTCTGTATTTCTGAAGATAGGCACAGCTAGATTACTTTTCTGAGGTTTTCACTGGTGCCAAAACAGATGGTAAAATGCTTTAAGCCTCCATAAATTTAGTCCAAGTCTTCATAGACTATCCAGATTGACTTTCAGAAAAGAACATAATTGTTTGGGTTCTTTTTATGTGTTGGTTCATGCACCGAAGCTAATAAGTTAGTAAGCTATCTATTATTCACTTAGTTGATGTTTACAAATGCAGTTAATTACACATGCAGTTGCATATGCATTCTGACTTCAGTAATTGTGTACATGTATCAAGAGTAATGTTGAATCCAGATGGAGGCCACAAAAACAAATGTGAAGGATGAGTGAAAGAAACCATACTGACAGATGACCTAGAAGACTGGAAGCTTGTATTTTTTGACTGGAAAACATGTTTTTTGACTGACCACTTTTTTTTCTCATTCCTTGAGGACTTTCTTAATATTGGACTGATTATATCAGAAATTGCTATAGAAATACAATATATATGCCACAGAGGAAGGAAGTAAAAGGTTTTCAAATTTGTCTTTGTAATTTTCCAGCATGACTAATAGTTTCAGATAGAATAGAGAGGTCCTTTGACTTGCAATAAGTTTGTACAGATGCCAATTTAGTTTCACAGCCTCTTCTTAATGGGCAAATTATGATGAATAAAAATTGCTTTTATATTCTAGATTGAATAGCACGGTAAGACCAATAATATTTTTAGATATACTTTTCAGCTACAATTTCCCTTTAGGTTATCAGATAATGTCTTTTTTTTTCTTAAAGCAGAAGAGCGGAAAGAGACATTATAAAGTAAAAGAAGTAGAGATGGGAGGGAAATTCTACTTAATGGGCAATGGAGACATTGGTCAATAAGTACTAGCACATGTAAAATGACATACTTTATTTTTGATTTCCCTAATAAAGAAGTAGTAATTAGATGTTATTGCAATAGTCCACTAATTTGCCGAATAGTTAAGAGTGAAATAATAATGAAGATGAATATGTTCTCTTTTCTGTAAAGAGTCTTGATACTCTTTCTCATGGCAGGGATTTAAAAGTGCACTGTGAATTTTATAATGTGTTTTATATAACCTTTTCTCAAACAAATATCTGAGCTTCTGTCCAATAACATTAAAAAAGAAAGAGAAAGAGATTTTCAGTTTAAAAAACTTAAATTATTTTACTTCCTGGAACATTAAATATTTGTGCCTTAAAAGCATTAAATTTTGCTTGGCTTATTTCTTAAAGTGCAAAACTCTTCTGTGGAGAATCTGGAAACTTGCTAAGGTAGGACTGTATGATGTATTTTACAGTGTTGTTATCATTATTGACTTGTGTTAGTTGAACGCTTTGCAAAGCCAATAGTGAATTTGAGGTTACTGCAATTGCAGAAATGACCCAGGATTTAGGCAGTAGGTATGATGGATCAAATTTGAGATGGTTTAATTACAAAGATAAAAATTAAACTGTAATTCTTGGGTAACGATGCAGTTAAACTGTAAGATATGCAAAATGCATGAATATCAGGACATAAGTTTGTGATGTAAGGTTGCGATTGCATAAATGTTATACTGAATGCCACAAGGCTGCAAGGCAAAGCTCTCTTAAAGAGGAACTGTATTACAAGTGTACAAACTAGTAAAAAGTGTCATGCTGGATAACTACATTGTACTTTCAATAACTAGCAAATCTCGTGAAAGCAACGTAGGCCTATGCTGAAAAAATGATCCTTTGAAGCCGAGTTTGACTCTAGGTTAATCAATGAAGTTATTACCCATCACTGTGATTAACAGTGACAAAATAAAATGTATCTGAACTCCACAAATGGTTTATATATTCATATGTATTAATATATTATTTTGCAGACCTATTCTAAGAACTGCAAGAGAGCATAAGATAGTGTATAGAATGATGAAACTTATTCCTGACATAAATGTTCAGCTTTCTGATGCAGAACTGAAAGAGCTCAGCATGAGAACCACCAAGGAACACTGGGAAAAAGGAAGCACAGGTAGCAGTATATCTATTACAATGACTTTATCATCTGAATGAAAAATATGTTGGCTTTTTTTCAGGTGCTGACACACATATGTTATCATTTTAATATGATATCATCATATTAGTGTTAAAGTATTAGTTAAAGTATTAGTTAGTGTTAAAGTCCTACAAATATATACATGTATTCTTGTCTTTCCAAAAACAGAATTAAAGATGCTGTCAAAACTAGATTTCATGATCTTTGAGAGTAAAGAAAAAATGAGTCATCTTATATAAGAATTCTGGAAAGCAATGTCTTCACAGGGTATTTTGGGTGTAGAGTTTAAATTCTAATTCTGTTAGATGGAATAAAATAATTTATAGAGTCCTTATTGTCCCTAATCAAGAAATATCCTCTTCCTAGACCTTGCTAATTTTGAAGATTACTTAAAGCCTAACCACAGAAAATATTGCTCAGGATTCAAAACAGTGACAAGTAAGGTTGGGTGACTCACTGTCAGAGAGCCAGCTTGATGGATTGCTATTCCTGTTCTGCCTTATGACAGTGCCTCTACTTTTTCAATTATGCTGTAATATGAATTGTCAGTTTAATATTTTTTCCCTAGAAACTTTCTACTGGTTCCTACGAAGAGAATTTTTGAAGAGCTTTCTTGATTTACTTCATGAGATGCTCATGCACTATTAATTCCCTGCAGATTAGATATTGCCAGGTGTTTTTGTTTTCTTCTTATGTATAATTTACTTTCTCTAAAATATCATAAAGTTTCCTATAAATTAGACTAACTCTGTACTACAACTACAATATCAAGAAGGGCTGTTTTGCATTGTACATCATCAAAGTGCCACCATTTTGATGATGTATAAAATTAAGTGTCACTATCTTTATGATGGATAACACCAGGCAACATGCTCAAAGTGATAAATAGCACAAAGAGCCATTGCTCTGTTGATGTATTCCAGTAAGGGGATAGTCCTGATGCAAAATACATAATGAAAGCAAGTTGTTTGGAGTTATCTATCACCAGAGAAAAATCCTTAATATTATATATTATCTTGGCAGCATTGGTCTGACAGTACATAATGCAAAATGGGGTCTCTTTACACATGTGTCATGGATATCATTTATTGCATAAAATAAAGATCAGATGAGAAAAGCTAATGTCTGTCCTGTTTTTGGAATCAAGCCTCTTTTGAGAAGATAGAGCTGTAAAAGTTAGAAACCATTGATTGTAAATCTCTTGTCTCTGTCGCTCAAATTAAGTGGAATATGCAAATAAATCATAATGTCTATAGACAAAACGATGCTTCTGACACTAGCGCTGCTTGTCTAATTAAAGACTCTATGTCAACATCTCATTGTAATGACAGGTAGTAAATGGTGAGGTTTTTGTTGTCATCTGTGTTTGTATTGGCCAGTGACTTGAATTGTAGACTAATTCCCTGTGGTATAAGGCTGTGCACCTACTGATGGCATCAGGGCTTACAGCTCCAGACACGACATCCTGTTCGATTTTGAAGATCTGTTTAGTCTTTGAACGGAATATTCTGATGAATGCTTGAATTAATGTGTTTAAAGTCGATCTGCAAATCAAAGTGTGAAGCTCAGGACACAGCATTGCTATGTAATTAACAGGCAGACTGAAAGAAGATGTGAGTAGGCAGGAACTACATTTGCATGATGATATGGTGATAATGAAAAGGACAGATGTAATGTCATAGCTCGTGACTTAAATGATAGTCATGAAAATTGGCTTCTTGATGCAGTACTCACATTTGAGAAAATCAGGGACTTAGCTGTGAATTACCCTGTAAATCTTGGTCACTAGGACACCCATGTTATGTTAGATAGTGAATTTTATTGATTTTTGTAATAGCTAATGCGGAAACATTAGATGGTGTAAAATCGTGGCAAAAACTGCTAATCATGAAGCGGTTTGTCAGAAAAAAAAGCTAATTTTAATGACTCATTGTCAAATTATGCCTTACAGACAAAGCTTTTTTGCACCAATATATAATAATTTCCTGCACTTTGAACTAGTCTAGGCAACATTCTCTGTGTAATCTGATGCCATCTGATCTAAAAATAAACAATAGATTGATTTTATACAAAGTAAAAGAGGCTTGACAAAAAGAATAAATGCCAGGCACATTTTTAATCTTCAATGATTATCTTTTAGAGCACAATTCAAGAAAATAACACATTATTGCTCTAATATATCCTGTAACATGGATTTCCACACTCATTGACTCGCAGGTAATACTTTTGAGAGAAATCCATCTAAAAAATTTTCAATTAAGGAGATTATTTCTGTAAGCATTAAATCAAAGACAGATCTTCCACTGACTTAAGCAGAAAAACTTCCCAAAGAACTTATGCAAATACAGAGCTGTAAAAGTAACAAGAAAGTTCTATGATGAAGCAGTCTCTTATTTATGGCTGATGAGGCTGGCTGTGGGAATAGCAATAGTTTTTGACCATAAAATCCTAGTTTCCATGTCTTATTGTGAAGTATTCTATTTTCTGTTGCTATTTATGAAAAATCTAGAATGCATCACAAAAATATGATTATTTAATAACCATATGTCATAAAAGCTGAGAATTATCTTTTTTTTTGGAAAAGGAGATCCAATCTCCCCAGAGACTGAGGAGACTACCTTGTGAAGAAAAGTTTTCTGAGAAAAGTTTAATGAATGATATGGGCTACAAACCCTTTGAAGAAATATAAATGAAAAGAGGACAAGGAATTGCAGCACATAAGTTGCACTGGGCATGGGAATATGGGGCAATGAGTGGAACTGGGCTAAAAACATTCTTGGGTCTGACAGCCAAGTGCTGAAAAGCTACTGCCACTAGCCCAGGCTATAGTGATACCTGTGATTTGTACAACCAGAGAAGCATGGTTGATTTAAGAAAACCAAACAGTGTGGGCTGATTTATGCTGACAGTTTCTCCTTTCTATCATCACAGTCACTATTTTCAATGCTGTTTAGTGGATTTTTTTTGTTGTTTGTTTGTGTTTGGGATTCTGAGGCATAGAACATAAGGCATCATTTTCCGTCAGAAGGTACTTCCTGTTTCTTCTTCATACTGCATGTTTCATGTTTTAGGATTTGATGCTTGATGCAGTGAAACAAAGCACAGGAGAAATACCTCCAGAACACGTTAATGTAGCCAAAAAAAGTAGAAAAGGGGTGGAGTACTTTATTTATATTGCCACATATAGTGGTCAACATATCAACATCAACATAAGATGAAAAAGTGCTTTTTTTTGCTTGGGCAGCTTGAAGCTTTAGAAATCACCAATAACTAGGAAACACTACTAGGGATGTTGTAAAATTTAATTGCTATACCATCTTGTAAAGACGCAGGCATACTGCAAAGATTTTGAAAAGCTGTACTTCTGCTTGAGTCATCCAAAATGAATTGAAGTAGAAATTTTCATAAGTCTCTGACATGAAATGACACAACTGAAAGGATTCTGATACTTGCTGCTTGGGCTGTGCTTTGTTACATCTGCAAGCATTTACATTTACATTTATGTCTCCAGTTTGCCATGTATATGTTCCAGTTTGGCATGCCTATGTACAAGTAACCCAAGACCGGGTACTTTAGCTTTGTGTAATGACCCAGATCAAATCTTTTAGTTCAACCTGTGTCAAATTGGTTAAAAATGCTTGCCTAAACTTTATGCTGCATTCAAAATGTATTTTTAGGTGCAATTCATGCAATCTAAAATAAATTTCCTCAAAAACGTTTGCGTTAAAAAATAAAAATGCTGATCACATTAAATATTGAGCTTGTAATCTCATTTTCTTGTGCTTTGCCAAAAGTAGGCATTTAAACCCTAAAAATATTATTTAGTCACAAAATATTTCAGCTGTTACACTGCAACATTATTAATCTATTCTAAATAATTTAATAATGTCAAATTTGTTCTTAATTTTTAAAATTAATGGTGTTCTTACTTGATAGAAAATGCCCTTTGACTCAGGATACCATGTCTTCTTGTCAGCAAAAGACAGACTAATAAGTCTTATGCAAATATAGGAATTTGGATCCTTTTCTTGTATTTATGGACCCCAATTAAAAATATGAAAACAAAAATTTGTTAGGTCTTCTGCAAAGATTATTTATTATTCTTGTAGTTTTATTTTTCCTTTATACATCATTTGTTCCGATCTTCTTATAATATAATATGCTATAAATAAAGCCAGGTAAAGCAATACAAAGACAGACAACTCTACCTACAACTTGAAACTTAAACACTTTATTATTATTATTATAGTGGTTGGAAATCAAGGTTTTTATGCAATATTGAAAGGCTCTGCTAGACCTCTAAGAAGACTTTACAAAAGAATGCTGGGAGAAAACTTTGATTCCTGGGCAATGGAAACATCTCCTCAACCTTCTCAGGGATCTTCAAGTGATTTATCTGATCAGGAACTGGTAAGCACAGGGAGGGATATATGTTATAGTAAAAACTACTGAAGGCCAAATACTACTTCTGTTAATAACATGTTTCCAATACAAGAGCATAGAAATACAATTTGTTATTAAAAGTTGGTTAAAAAATGACTGGTACAACTAGATGAAATATATGTAAGTATATATATATACACACACATAAGTGTGCATATATAAATATGTATGTATATGTAAATGTATGTGTTTGGGTATTTTTTTGGAAGTGGTCCACTTAGATATTGAACACCTTGGTCTACAATATAACATACCATGCGGTTACTTGAACATAAATATATACTGTTGCTCTAATAACCACTCTGAAATAATGCCATGTTATATATGCTCTATCCAATTGTTTGCAGTATCAGAATCTTCTTCTTTTTGTGCTTCATCCGGGCTGCTTTATATAGGTAAGATGGAGTTCTGTGAGTATTTCTGGTTAGTCCTTCCATGGAAATATTCCTTCAATGGAACAATTCAGTGAAGCTTTATAAAACAAAGAGCAAGTATAAAACATGTCACAGTCACATTTACAAAATACGCATCCAGAAAGATGGACATTTACAGAATACACATCCAGAAAGATGGACATAATACTGGTGACTTGCTTTTTTTTTTAAATAATCCTTCCTTTTTGGAGTTGTTGAAATTACACACACAAGACAAAAAGGCTTTTCATTATCCTTGAAAATTAGCCCTCAAATTTATAGCTGCTGTGTCTTCTTAACCGCTCTTTATGAAGTCTTTGTATTTACTTCTTTTAAAGAGAGGAATTTCAGGCAGCCTATATAATTAGAATTTATTTTGATAATTAATTTATTTTACCTCATATTTTCCCAGTTTAATTTAAAAATTCTGATATCTTACAAGACATCTAAATTTTCAAGATTAAATACTCATTTTTATGTCTTCCTAAAAAGAAAAAAAAAATTCAAATTTTATATCCTATAACACTATGCCATTTTCTTGTGCATTTACTTATTATAGCAAGCTATATAAAGCATGCGCCAACCTCTTTAAGCTTAAGCTCTGTTTGTCATTTAACAAAGAAGACAACTAGATTGGAGCTGATTTTGAGAAACAGGCCTCTATTTAACCACTAGTTAAAGGATTATATGTACAAATATAGGTGATTGACAGCACACAGAAGTTGCTGAGTGGGTAGCACAAAGATAATTTCTGAAAATCAGAATTGCCTGTTCATGCTGCTGCTGCACAGTCCAAACAGCTCTCATGGACACTCAGGGGCTTAGGAAGCTGCTTGATTTTGTGTGGATGGCCTCGTGGCTTACGGTAAGCTTACATCAGCCTGCTGGAATCGATGCTGTTAAGCTTTTCTTCAAAAAGTGTTCAGCATTATTGTCACTCACATATTTTGCCTCATCAAAGCAAACAATAAATGAATCCTAGATGTCTTCGGGATCGAGAGTTGATGCCTCTCAGAAGGGGTCGCTGAGAGTTCTTGATTCCATCACGCTAAAATAAAGCTGTTGACCTTGGGGAGAATGGCAAGGAGAACAGATTGATTCTCCTTTATTTTTTACTGAGTCCATTCTAAATTAGATGCTCTTTGCAGATTGCAGGCCATAAGCCAATTATTTTTCTTTAAATTCTTTTTTATTATGTTTGATGGTAGTCCGGCTCTGACCTTTTTTTGTCACTGTGGGTGAAGTATTGTGCCATTCACCCAATACAGCAAATATAAATTGTACTTTATTTATTTAGATCACAATGATTGCTGATTTTCTCAGCCCATTTATTTTAGAACCAACCCTTAGGTTTACCACCATTTATTTTAAAGAAACTTTGTTTGAAAGCTGTCAAGAGACATCAGGAACTCCCCAAATGAAATCCTAAATAAAACAAAATAAAAAAAGAGACAGATGATGGAGTATACTAATTTCCTGCTGACAGTAGTGTACTGGACTGGAAATGAACTTTTGGGTAGTCTGCTTCAGGTTTTAGGTGCTTGGTTCAATCTGTTTTCTCAATCATGTTCCATCATGGAAAATAATCCTTTTGCAACTTAAGCTGATATTACTTTAGAAATACAAGTTTTCTGTTCACTGGAAGGGTGTCCTTTAAAGAGGTATGGAATTATAAAAGATTAATTTTTAGCCTAATTTTATGAATGGCCAATTTGTACAAATTAATTTATGACATTGTATTTTTTTTTCTAAGATACTGCTTTTTTTTTTTTTGCCTTTTATTCTTACCCAGATGTATATATAAACAATAGCTATAACCATCTTCACATTTCTTTCCTAAACTAGACTAATCAAATATAGCTTTTCTAGGCTTCTCTCTTAAAAGAGAACATCCCATAATCCTGACCTTCCCCTGTGGTTTGCTCATCCTTGAACTTCTGGGTGAGCACAGCTGCCATCATGTGGTCTCATTAAGGCCCACTATAATGGCACTAGTATTTCCATGTCTTCAGCAGAAATCTCTCTTCTGATGCATTTAGGAACAAATTGCCATTTTAAGAACTAAACTATTTTAGCAGTTCATAATTCTCCGGTGATCAGCTGGAGTTACGGTCCTTCCTTTGGGCACCGATTATTCATAAAAGAGTTTATTATTATTATTATTGATATTCAAATATGACTAGATATCCTTTCTTCTCTATCACTTCTTCTCTCAAACATACCATTGTGATTCAGAGCAAATGTCATCAGCATGCTCACAGTAGCTGGTCAAAGGTTATGAATGGAAGCATTATACCAATACTGGGCCCATGATAATTCTTTGAAGAGTTTTTCTGTTAACATCTTTCAAACCTGATACCTATTTTCCTAGAATTCCTTCTTATCAATTTCTCATTTTTCAATTTCTCTATTAACCGAGCCTTTCCCATCTAGTGGTTTCCTAAATGTTGCACTTCAGACAGATGTGCTCTGCCACAGTCGTCCAGGCTGGACTCGTTTTTCTCGTTCAATTTTGGTACAAAGATCTTCACCTTTCAGTGTCCTGCAATACCAAAATGGGAATTTGACTTGAGAGTAAAGAAACTGCTGCTGCCACAGCTTCGCACCCATGCACAGGGTGACTACTGGCCTAAGTTGCCTAGGTTATCAGCAAATACAGGAATGTCAAATTTATGACTTAAAAAACAAACTGTTTTATACAGAAAGTCATTACTTACATAAGACCTCCAATAAATAAAATTATTGCTTTTCATAGCTGCTTTACCGATTTTGTTTTTCAGAATTGGTTTCTACATGCAAGGAACTCAATCTAGAATTTCCTTTCCTAGTCATTAATTTAGATTTGAAAGCTACTTTTCTTTTTTTCTTTATTTTTTTTTTTTCTTAAGAGGACTATCATAGATTTATGAATAAGATGAAGAAACTCATTTTTTTCAGATCTAAATCAAGTGCTTGTCTGTGGATTTTAAGTTATTTATTGAGGCTTCCCTATCTCCCTGTTGAATTGTCATTACTGTACAGAAGGTGTGTACTTGCCTCTGATTGGAATAAATCTAGGATTGTGTAGTGAAGCTGGAAAGAGAAGCCAGAAATTGCTGCCTTTTCTCTACTTTAGCTATAACAAGACAGTCTTCTGTGCAGATTTAATTTACATTCATGATTTTTTCTACTTAAAAAATATTTCTTTGTAAATTTCTGAAGGTTGTCCTGTCCATGAGAGGAGCAAAATCTGCGAGTTAGACTGAAAATGGTGCAAAAGCTGTGATGATGGACAAAAAAATAATAGCACAAAAGCTGAGTTAGGTCCCAGAAATGTTTCTTGTATTTTCCATTATCATAATATTTGGCAGTCTCCAAACCACACTGATGACCCAATATGCCAAGAAAGATAAGCAAACCCACAGTGCTCTAAATTTCCAAAGAAACATTGAGGGGAAGTTCTGGAATCACCGGTAACTGACTCCGCACTGTGTTCTGCAATGTGCTTAGAAATAAATAGTGACTATTTATAAACTGAAGGCTGTACAGGATTACTGGGCAATTTTATAGATATTGATATTGACCACATATTTGCAAAAACTCACTCTTCCAGATTCAGTAGGAAAAAAAAAAAAATCTTTTTGGAAAGCTTCAGAATATTTTTATTTTGTCTTTCTCTTTAAGCTAAAATGGAAGGTTTTTGTTTGTTTGTTCGTTTATGTCCTAAGGCTGGTAGTATCTTATGTGCTGTGTTGCAGCCAGAAGCAAATTCTTCTATCCATGCTGTGACCTCCTGAAAATGGATATTTTTAAAAGAAATACTGACAGATCCTTAAATGACTAGTGTCTACAGAAACACCCTAGAAAGAAGGGAAAATTGATACAGAAAACAACTTCTTTTCCCTGTAATTTTCTGTATTGCCTATGCTATTATCTAAGACATTTTGTGTTTGAGTAAGACCTAGCTCCTTCCCACTCCCTACTTCCTGCAGATAAATGGGAGTTTGATGTTATAATCTGTTAGAGAAAATGCATGTGAATTCATAAATTAAATATTATTGCTTCCTTCAGGTTTTGAAATTGATCTAATCAGCTGTTGAATGTCTTGACTCCTCTTGTCTTCAACAGCAGCTGTATTTTCTGCTCCTCCACTAGTTTATGACGCAGTTCATCACTGTGCTTGGCTTTTCATAAAGAAAGGACCTGAGCTAGAGAAGGACAACTTATCCTTAAGTAAATCATCATTGCTAATAAGAATGTGGCCAAGAAAAGGAAAGAAAAATAAATAAATAAATAAATAAAAAGGAAAAGCAAATACAATATAAATAGATGAACTGGAATAGAAATGAATATATACCCCAGTGTTGAAGGCACTCTGATTAGACAAAAGTTGATGAGTTGCAAGGCCAAATCATTAAATTTCCCTCTGTTTTTAGGAATACATTCCAAACAAATACAGTGATTAGCCATGAGGACCTCTATATAGCGCAATCATAAATAAACAAGACATTCACATTTTACTTTTGTATCTACAGAAAGTTCTCTGAGGCTGAAATTTTAATTGTAGTAAGGATTATTTAAACTTGTGTGGCTTGTTTTCATTTGTATGATAAATTTAAAAATAATATCAAAATAATATAAATATTCCCGTGTGTTCATATGCATTATTCTATCAATAAGGAAGAATCATTCCTCCGACATTTAAATATTCATTCTTTCAGAGACTTTAAATCTTATTTTTGTATGAAAAGTATGAACTATTCATACACAGAACTAATATTTGGGATTTCTGGCTGGAAAGTGATGTTACTATTGAAACTATTTCCATAATTATTTTAAATATCAGAATACTACATGAAGAAAATTGCATAGTTCTAAAATAACATGGATAGAGTTGGCTATTTAACTGCAATTTTCCTAGCTTCTACTAAGAGCAAATAGGCCCTTGGTCTTTTTTAATAACTTTCATTATTTTAGAAAATAATGCCACATAAATTGAACAGCATATGAGCCTGTTAAACTTCGTATCTTTTTGAAACGCCTCAATACGAGCAGGTTGCATGCTTCAAGCAAAATTACTGAAAAGTCCAACCATGAATTTCTTCTTTCTAATTTCTGCATACTCAGAACTGGCAACACATGGATAAATGGATAAATCATGGATAAATCTGTAATTTTGCCACCACGTTATAAGCTTATCTACTTGAATGAAACTGAAGTGAATGAAGGATAATTGAGGATGTAATTTTAATATATCAGCCAAGATAAACAGTAAACTGAAACTGCATCTGTGTTATGGCACTGGGCTGAATGCCATAATACCATTTTTGCACCTGCTGAGCAGTTAGGAAACTATTTTCCTATTACGAGGTGAAATGCATTTGAGCTTGAAGGCATTCCAGAGAAGTGGCAGACCAACAGGAGTCCAGTGGGCCCCACATGGGTGCTGCCATGACTGCTCAGGGCAGGACAAGATGCAGAAGGTCCCAGGACTTGGCTGGCTGAGTGGTCAAATGCAGCATCCTGCTGTATGACCTTATGGTATCTGCTGTGTGGCCTTATGAAGCCAAGAGCTCCAGTGGAGGAAGAAAACCAGCTCCACATCCACAGCTCAAGAGGAGCCAGCCTGAGTTCTTCCCCTGGGACTACCATGGTCCACCTCTGTACAGCGCAGTCAACACATTGCTTTCTAGATGGTTTTGAGGGGGAAGTGTGTGTAAACATGGGTTATATTTAGAAAGGAAGGTGGCGTTATTGCTAGTATGCGGAGAGAACCAATTTTAGTTCTTCTCAGTGTTGGAGGATGTAGGATACAAAATCATTATTACATTAAAGAGCTCTGCAATTTTCTACTCAAGACATTCTGTGATTTATTATGCATATTAACTAAACAGTGGGACAAGCTCACCAGCTACATGGTGCCTAAATGTGTGTTGTATAAGATAAAGCTACATTAGGAAGAAAGGAACAGAAAATAATTTTCTGGAACTACTGTAAATCTGTTAGCCCAGGCAATCCAACAATTAAATTTCACAATAAATTTGTTAGCTCTAGGAGAGCAGATCTTAAAGCATTGTATATATGATTGTTTCTGCCATTGGAAAAACTCTAATAACTGGAAGTTTATCACTGTTCCTGTATTCTGAAGCTAAATAAGACATCCACATTTATCAAGGCCTGAATTTGAAGATATCATACATTTTGTCATCTCTTTATTCAAAATAAAAGTGGTAGTGAGGGCTTTTTCTGTCCCTTCTACCTCTGCCAGAAAATGGAGAAGCGATCCATTTATTCTTATTTGGTAAAAACAATTTTTACTCTTTCTCCTGCTGTCTTAGAGGATACTAAAGCTAGAATTTTGCTTAGTTTATATGCATGGAGGGAAGAAGTTGCACAAGATTCTTTTCTTTTATGCTCACTCAGAGGGAGAGGGCAGCCTTACTCTTCCTCCAGAGTGGTGAAGTGAAAAGTCTAAGTCTAAGTCTGGGGCTGATGGAGAAACAACTAAATAAGTATATTTTCCTTGCCCTCTGTGATGAAGGAAAGAGTAGCTATGCAAGTATAACCTATGTCTGTAGGTCTGGCAATAGCTGTAGACCAGCCTTTGAGGGTGACTTTTCCAGTCATGCTTGTCATGTCCAGTTTCTGTATTCCCGCAAGGTGAAGGGACAGAATAGCCATTTGCATCCCCCCTCCTTTTTTTTTTTTTTTGTTTTAAGACTCCACTCTACCTGCAAAGAGTGACTATATGTTGACAAATACGTAAGAATTTTTGCATTTTTTTCCCCAGCGTATGGTAAATATTCTGCTGGAACTCAACAGATATTTTTAAGGGAGACTGAAAGTGTTAGTGTCCTATGACCCTGTTTATTGCCTTCTATTGTAAAAGACATAAAAAGACATAAAAAGTCTTTTTATTTGAATATATTAAATTTGCTTACTGATGTTTCTTTACTAAAACAATAGAGAATTTCAGTTGTACATGTTTAACCAATTTAAATTTACTACTCATACTTCAGTGAAGAATCAAAACAGCAGCCAAAGGCTATGGCCACCAAGTATTTTCCAAAGATTTTTCCAAACATCCTGTTTCCATCCCATTCTGTGAAACAAGAATCTTTGATTTTAGGATCCAGTAGGAATTTCATTTTGGTGGGGAATTTTCTCTCTCTTTTTTTTTTTTTTTCTTCTACACACTGTATTTTAATGGTATTTTACAACGTGAAGCGCAATAGAATCAACTATAAATCACTTGTTTTCCTATCTACAAACAACAAAACTGCATAAGTTTTAGAACAGCAGCTGGTATCTGTTAAACACCATCAATGCCTATTAAGTTTTCAGTGGTAAGTACTGTGGGTTTCATTTTCTTCCAGCAAATTCTATTAAATCTGTGAGGACTCTGAATCAAATTATTGACAGCAGATATTAGATTATTACATTTGAGTTTTTGTGCTTGATTACTGTTTAATATTGTTTTCTTAAATAATAAATGGTTGTACTTGATAAAATGTATGACAGCTTTTTCAACATCATTAATTGCTTCTCATTCCGAACATGATGGAACAATAGGTGCTCTGTGGCTGTAACTTAGACTTCTGAGGAAGGTGCTGCCTTTTCAAAGAAGTCACAACTGTAGCATAGTCATTTGCTGAGAAAAAATGTTGAGGAAAAGGAGGGGAGAGGAGAAAAGCAGATAATGTAATAAATTATGGGAAATAGTTCTTGGATATCATTCCTTTGAAACTAACATTTAAAACTAGTGGCTTAAAATTAGGAATAAGAAGAAGGCATAACACAAACTGTACTTGGAGGACCGTCATGTTTCATGTCTCCTGAGGATGCCTATTTGTGAAAAGTGAAAAGTGAAAATCCTTTATTTCATCTAGGATTTGACAGAAGCTGGTGGAGTGTCTAAGTAGGAGAGCTACTTTCTAGAAAGGGATTTTTATATCAGCTGAACTGACACACAAAAACTTGTCACTTCAAAATTATAAAAATATGAAAAAAAAGGCAAGATTTATTGAAAATAACATTTTAAAGAATTAATAATTAGTCCATTTTGAAATTTTTCTTAGATACTTAAGAAAAAGTAGTAGTAATAAATCTCCCAGTTTACCCTGCCCATTTTTTTTTTTTTTTTCACTCACCCACTATTCTTTTCCTTACTTTATTTGCAAGAGAAAAAGGAAGTAGGAAGAGGCAGAATAAAGAAGGAGAAAGAACCAAAATTTAATGGATTTGTTGGCTGGCATTTTTTTAGGAGGGGGCTACTAAAGAAGAAATGACTGAAAAATCTCCTTTAGCCTCATAAAGTCTGTCTTTTGTTTTGGAATGCATGCATACATATGCATATACACATATATATA
>VZSV01000007.1:11658048-11672013 GCA_013398735.1 Nothocercus julius | reverse complement strand
ATAATTATATATATAAAAAATACATAAAGAGCATTTCTATTTTTGATACTCTGTTAAGTCACCTTGTTTATTAATGATGAAATGATGAATCCTTACACTTGCTTTTTATTTTTTATTTTTTTAAAGGGAAACACCAAAACATGTAGTACCAGTTATGGAATCTCTACCATCTACCTGTCTCAAAAATTAGAATAATTTCCATTAGATATTTTCATTAAAATAACATTGATTTTTTGGGGCTATATCTAATTATTAAGATTCTATATAATACATATATATACAAACACACCAATATGAACACACCAAGATCAGTATAGAGAGTCAGATAAGATTTTCCTATCTGCAACTATTTAATTTATTTCAGATTTCTTGGGAAGAAAAAGAGACATAGACTCATTATTTGAAACTGAATTAAATTGCTGACTGCTCATATTACATCTGGTAATAGCATATTTTATTTCATTTATAGTGAACAATTTCTGGAAGTCACAGAGCTAAATTCTGGACTTTGTAACACAATAAATGTTGTACATTTAAGGACAAAATAGGTCACTTTATTATTTGCATCTTGATGGCCTTAATGCAGCTAATTAGCTATGTAAATGAGATGATTCTGCTGAATTTTGTCTCCAGTCACAAATGGTTGCAAATCTTTGTTGTGCTTTTTTTAATATTTCCTTTTTCTTGAAAATACATATATAATCTAGTGGTCTCTCATATATCCAGGAGAGAATAGGCAAAGCAGGCCACAGAAGATTTCTTAGAGAATTTTAAACAGCCTGGCTTATCTTAATGTCTTGTATAGCTCTGTTGATTTCATATATGAAGACTCTCACCTATGAATTCATTGCATCCATTGCAGTGTGATTAATTGGTAAAGAAGAAGAGAATATAACTCATGAGAGACCTGATCTTGCCTAAGTTCTCTGTAAACTGTAGCTCCTTAATTTACTTAGAGCACTAGTGGTTTCTGTGACACTGTATTGCAGAGTCATCTGCACACATAGAACCATTTATATGAGCAAAAGCCAGGGTGGTTTGTTCAGTGAATAACGACAGAAATCCTCGAGTCAATACTGTGATATGCCTTCCTGACAGAATATTTGTGGGCAAATATTAACCACGGAAACTGCAATTAATTGCTGTTGGAGAGCTGCTTGAGATTTTTCAGTGTGTTTAATCTGACTTCCTATGTAAAACAGACTTAACGTTTTCTTCTAGTATTCTCTCATAAAGGACAAGAACAAGTGGTTGCACTGAAAATATTTTTTCTAGTGAAATATATTCAGTCTTTCTCTAAAGGCCCTATTTACCCTATTCTTTGAGAAGTTTCTTTCCAAAGCTGGTTGGTCTCCCTCTTTTAAACATTTTTTTAAAAAATCACATCTTTTTGGTTAATGTAATCTTCCTGTAAGTTCAGCTGGTTGTTGCCTGATAGATAACAAACTCTTCTGCACACTGATTTGTTCAATTTCCATTAGCTTGAAACACTATGTTAGTATAATGCTACTGAAGGTAGTAGACTGCAAATATTAATTTAGAAACACTTTGTAATAATATATCAATTTGTGTTTGCTAGGAAAATCAAACAAATGGCAAAAGAGATTTCAGTCTGTCGTCACAGACTTGAGAAATGCCCAATATTAAAATTTTGCATTTTCACTGTTCTAGAATGTGAAGAACTGCTGTCTGTAATGATCTAGTGTACTGCTGTTTTTGCTAAGGGCCTTATAAATCTGATTAATGACGTTTCCGTGAAATAATAACCAAGTGGAACAAACACATTCTTCCCATTTTATTTTTGTGGTGCTGACATTTGGTGTTGATTGAAAAAAAAACGTATGTTTCATCTTCTGAATGTGTGTAATACAATGACTTTGAGAAAACAACAACCAATTATTTCTTCATGTATTGTGTATTAATAATATCTACTATATTTGCCTTTAGAGCAATTAATTCAGTGTTTATTTAAAATCAGATAATTTTAAAACAATACCACCTTTCTTCTTTTCCTGTGAAAGGGATAGTAATTGTACCATGTTTATTAGTTTTTGTTCTCTTGTTAGCTCTTTTTGATAGATCATTGTAAGTGACTTGAAAACATCAGCGTCTTTGTACTGCTCTCTTTAGAAACAAATTAATTTGTATGGCAGGCTGTCATGGGCACCAATGGCAAAAATAAGAAATGTAAAAGCTTCTGCTTACGTCAGCATTATGTGTTCCAGCTTAAAACTTTTTTTTTTTTTTTTTTTTTTTCCCTATGGCATCTTATAAATGATTGGGAATTTATTGATGATTTTTACAAAGAACACCTGAAAGTCTGAAAGTAGCATATGACATATTTTCACCTAAGTTAGTATATTGAGGAAATGCTAAATTCAATAATGAACCTTGTGAAATTATATGATTAATACTCCACGCAACACTGAAAATATATGGCTGCTTGTTCAAGCAAGAACTTTAATCCTCAAAAGGAATTACTTTATAGTTTCAATCTTTAACCAGCAACGTAACATAGAACAAAAAAAAAGCAGAAAAGTTTACGTAAACAATACACATTGGGCTAGTATATCAAAAATAGCTCATAAGCCACTTATAGTATGTTTGTCCCTGCAATACATTATACATTGCATTAAGATAACTTTCAAAAATATTTTCCTGAGTAACTGAAAAGACCCTTTTTTATAAATATGCATTTTCTATTTTGAAGCAACTTTTAAATTACGTAGCAAAGGCCATACTGCATCATTACACGCATGGTAAAGAGTCTTGGCACCTTTTCGAAACTTACTCTATACTCATCGTTCACAGAGGTCAGTACTGGGTTTATTCATTACTGAAGACGTTCAAGTGTTTATCTTCATAAGTGACTCCAGCCATTCAATCCAGCAGACTTCTTCAGAACCCAGCCAACAGCCTGGGCTTTCTATATGGTGCTGAGCACCTTGTAGAATAAATCTAAAGGCTCAGAAAAGTTCATGGACCAAGCAGATGTATGTGTTTATTGAAAGTTCTTTATATGTAAATGAATAAATCATTTCAATGCCTAAGATTATATTCACGGAACAAAGCAGGCCAAAGGTCTTAACACTGATTTGAATGTCTTTTGAAGATGGGTTCTAATTTTCTTGACCTGAAAAAAATCCTGAGATGCTGAGATTAAAAAGACTGCTGTTAGGGTTTGAGGCTTTCACAGACAGCAAAAATCCACTTCATCTCCAGCAGTTCCTAGATGTGGTTACTCTCAGTTCATTAACTTATTTCTTTTTATAATGTATAGTGATTCATTAAATCAAGATAAATTAAAAACATTATTATTTATTGGGTCACTTGTTTTTGAGCAATGGCTCTTTGATTTCTGGCTTAGAAAAGCAGACTTTTATTTATAGAGAAGATTCCCTTAGAATCCCATAGCCATGGGTTCCCTCAGAATCCCATAGCCATGGAAGAAGGTGTCCCTCTGTGTATGTTCCCAATAGGATAGCTCATTGGCAGAACACTTCACAAAGATCGGATAATCTGTCCCTTCCTTTGCCTTGGAATGGGAAATAAGCTTCTTCAGACCTGAGTCCACCAAACAGAAGAGTAGTTGGTGGGTCTGGGTGCCCAGCACTGCTCTTTAAATTTTCCTTGTTGGGTGGCGTACTTGAATGCTCAATACAATTTGGTAAGGGGTGAAGAGTAAGGATGGCTATGTGATTTATTTCAAAGGGTTTTGTTTCCTGCACTACAAAATATTTATACAAAGCCATTGCTCTGTTCACAAGCAATACATTTAATTATATAATTAGCCAAGAGTTTGGACAGGATAGATATTACTGCTTTTAAAACATTCCTTTGGTGGGGGCTAGATATGCTGAATTTTTCTCTGCTATTTTTACTGAAATGTCAATATCAGATTTGACTATCCTGTATCTACAGCAGAAATCATTCACCTTGATTTTTATGAAGGTTTATTTTATTTTATTTTATTTTATTTTATTTTATTTTATTTTATTTTATTTTATTTTATTTTATTTCAGGCAGAATATTATGAGTTGAGTGAACAGTGATTTTCCAGTGAAACTTTGGCTAGATCTCCAACATTATATGATTAGCTTAATCCCAAGCACAGTCATAGCCTCCCTGCCGATGCATCAGGCTTGCATCTCTATTTGATACATTTGCCCATGTAACGTTCATTTATGTGGGTGACGCTCAGGCACCACATCTTAACCAGCAGTCAGCAACGACTGCTGAGAGGCCAGGAGGATGAATGGCTTAAGCAGCTTTTTAAACTGCTGCTCAGCTGTTTCCTGTCTCTGTGAGCCCTTCCAGTCCATTTCATGGCAAAATTAAACATTAGCTTTAACTGTCACTGAAGGTAGTCTGAGACGGCACGGTTGACTTTGGAGACACTCCGTTGTAGCTAAGAGGGATCTTGCTGCCTCGCAGCTGCTGGCTGGCACTGGTAATTGAGACACTGTTTCTAATTGCTTGAGTGCCCCTCCGTCACTCTGTTCTGGTATAAATCGTCCCTTCCCAGGTCCAGCAGAAGTTGCCCCAGGGATGGAGCACCATTGTGGCTGGGTGCTGGTCCCTGCTAGGCATCAACTGGCGCTGGTGGTGGCGGTGGCTGCTTCTCAGAGGTGGCCCCATGTGGTGCCCAGGGCTGTGCTGTTCCCTCCACACATTTCCTGCACAAAGTGGTGATGGGGAAGCCAAGGAAGTTCATGCAAATGGTGGCCTCCAAGAGAGGCTACAGAGAGTGGCTGCTCCCTCTGAGTGGAAGCAGATGGCAGACAGCACAGCTTCCCCATCGAGGATGCTCCATCATCTCTTTGTGCTGGAAGGGGTGAGAGTATTTTAGGCCTTAAATAAAAATGCTCCAACAAAGATAATTACCCTGGCAGGTGTCCTATCTGCAGGTATCCATGGCACGCATCCTCCCTGCTCTTGGTAAAGGTCTCCCCTTTTGCAGGATTCCCTATTTATATATGTGAGAAGCCTACAGACTCCTGAATGTGAGATATCCCTCCGTAACTCAGTATCAGAGATCTCTGGCGTGGAAATTGCATACAAGAAGGTTCCTAAATATTCATATTACTAGTGAGGGCCTCAGCAGAACCCTGAAATCATCCAGCTATTACGGGAAATAAGCTGGTAAATAGCCATGAGAGTTGGACCTGCATGAGCCTGGCAGAATAAGGTCTTTTTTCATAAATAAGTCCGAAGTTAAACTGTCATGTAAAATGACAGTAGGAATTCCCATTACAGACTGAACTTCCTTGAGCATTGTGACCATACTTCTTGGAAAAATGTAAGAGGGAAAATTACTTAGAGGTGATGGATATGCAGCGTTAGGACAGTGGCTGGAGTTACATTCACTTATGTCTTCATTATCAGATTTGGCTGATTTTCTCTGACCAGAAAAGAAAAAAAACATGTTTACTTTATTCTCTCCTTTTAAAAACTATGAAACATGGGCCATGATGTCAAAATACGTCCTACCCAAAATGTGTATATTCCAGGAGTTCTCATTTTTTGTGGATCTGTAATGTCTTAAATATATTTCCTTTCTGTTGCTGCTTCATTTGCAAAATCCTGCTGATAGGATTCCTCTGATAGCAGGCCTTGGAAACACCGCCTTCATCTTTTTATGAGTATTTTATGACACACTCCCTTACTAGCACTTATATAGGTTTCCTTACAGTTGAGGAATGTGTGTCCTTGCTCAGTTAGAAAGTTAATTCTCTGCTATACCTTTGAGAGAAGTCTGATTGTCAGATTAGATGAAGTGCAAAGAGCTCTTCACTTTACTCAAAACATGCCTGCAGTAGAAGAAATAAGGCCAGTGACTTCTGTTTTGGTGCTAATATTTCTGAAGCAGAAGTGCTTGGCAGAAAGGAAGATTGGCCCTTTTGTCCTCAAAACAAGAAGTGTTTTGTTGTCAATTTTCTCACTTTAAACAGTTACAAAAGTTTTAGTTTTACTGACTGTATTCATCTATTCTCTGTTGATTATCACTGGAGGTGGTTGAAATTTGTTACTAATATATTAGCAAAGAGGAAGAAGGTCAGTTTTAACCATATTTTTAAATTAGAAATTAAAATTATATATATTAATTTGAAAGATGTGCCAGTTTTTTTTTTTTTTTTCACTTTCCTCTTTCAATGAAAGTTCTAAATTCTTATGACAATAACACTTGGTTTTTAAATTCTAGCTAATTATAATACACAGTTAACGTTCTCAGCTATAGAAACGGAACATTAGGAATGAATTTGCTTATCTTCTTTTATTTTCTGGTTCTGTCTTTTTTGGTTTTTGTTTTTCTTTTGACCTATACCAGGAAAATATTTCTGAAGTCTCAAGATTTCTCAGAGAATCTAATTTTCATCTGACTCTCTTTGGACCTTCTTAAATTAATTTTTCTAATTTTCAAATGCTGAAAACACTAATTTTAGTTTTAAGTTTTCCTTGAAAATTTTCTCTGTCTCATCTGAAATATACCCTTGAGTTTTCATTTAAGACCAAAGGGAACATCAATGAGAACAGATGCTGAATATATCGAAAAAAAAGGACACTTTTGAGGTGGTATTAAAAAATGTGGCACTCAAGCTCACTCAGAATCCTGAGCTTATTCTTGATATTGTATGTTGAAATAGACTAAATTAAAACACTAAGTGTATGAGTGTCTGGAATATATTCTTGGGGAAACAACCTAGTAATACCATTTTTTCAGTGTATGAAAGCACAAAGTAGAGTTGAAATGCAATCTGATCCAACAAAATAGACCCATTGAATCATGCAGTTTCTCATGAGTTGAAAAGGCACATTACAAAAAATAATATTTTGGTTCAATATGCTTGCTTGGTAGCTGATCACTATATATTCTTATTAGTTTTTCAATTTGTTTCAATGGCCCATGCAAAGAAATAACAGAGAATATATTCCCTTCCGGCCTCCCTGCCGTATCCCCAGAGGCAGTCGGTCTGCCTCCCACAGCAAAGCTTCCCTTCCCGCTGCTCCCTGCCATTAGTGTCCTTGGGAACAGAGAGCCTGGAGACACGAGTGTTGCTCTGGCAGCCGCTCAGAAGATGCTGCTGAAGTGGCATTTGAGAAACTCACTGCCCTATAGTGGAAGGCAATTCAGGGCAATTTGAAAAAATTCCCAGCATAACTCAGCTTATATAAATACTTTGATTGAAAACTTTCAAAACCAATTTCATTCTGAGGAAATGACTGTTCTCTTTTGCCCTTGTATATATTTTTAATGCTTCTCTTCTAGAGTTTCAGACAGAGAGTTCGATTATTTTCTGAAGAAGCTGGAAGATATTTACTGACTATATGAAACCACTGACTGAAACAGAAGGGCTTGAGGAAGCTTGAAAAAATTAGGTATTGGGATAAAAAAAGGATACATTTTTAATAATACCAGAGAATGTGTAAATAAACAGTGAGGCAACTTAAAGGAAATATTCCTTTAAAACATTCCACAAGAGACAGGAAAAATATTTCGGGCAGAAGGAATATGGTTTTGATCTTTCTCAGCTAGCAGTCTGATATGATAGGAAGAGTTATTTGTCCTGCAATGAATGCTGAGACATCAATAGCAGTACTCGAATCCAGGATCCTTCAAATAGCAGTACTCGAATCCAGGATCTCCCACATTCCAGTATCAATGTTTGCCATGGGGTCCAAAGGATTCTGAAGGACCCTTTTTGTATCTAGCACTAGCTGAATTACATCCTAAATCTGCTATCCAGGAAAAATGGATCAGCTGCTCTCAGGCGTTATGTTTTTTGTGCAATATATTAATGTTTTTCCTTTGACAAAATTATACTTTGTGCTTCAACTACTAGTGTTTCAGTCAGTGCTGTTTGTCTAGATAATATCTAGAAGCTTGTATTTTGGGAACAAATAGTGATCATCATAATAATAACAACAAAAGCATGAGCTAATTCTTTTAATCAACATTTGGCATATTCAAGTGAGGCCTGGTCCTTGCACAATACACAGAACTCAAGATCGTAAAGTGATAACTTTTTGTGATTGGAAACGTAATCTGCTGCAAATTAAGCACATATTTGATTACCCAAAAGAACAAATACATTCAGTCAGGTATTCTGAAAAAAAATATGGTAATTGAGAGAACATCTGTAATGCTTACCCGGTAAGTTCCTGGTTATTCAGCTGTAAAAGACCATTACTGCTAATGAAAATGTACCATGTACTGCAGTGTAGTCCTCATTTCATTCTTCAATAGCCTATTGTATTGGAATTCATTACATCTTTGAACTAAATGAAAGCATGGATTCCTAATCATTGTTTAGAGAACAACTGATAAATAAAGATGAAGCTTAAAAATGTCCGTGCCTTAAGGTAGAGAAATAAGATTTAATGTATTATCACTAGTCTTGATGATGGCAGCTGAGAAGATCAGTAAGAAACATTTATTAATATTAGCTGCATTAGGAGCAAAAAAATCTTGGATTTTATTCATTCAAAACCATGTTATAGTTTTGACCAGGCTTTCATCTAATCTGATTAGACTATTTGCTCCAATCTCCAACTTCATCCCAATTTTCTTTTCTACATTTGTCCTTTTACCTTTTTTTATTTCTTTAACTTTTATTCATTTCCCTTTCCCCTCTCTTTCAGTTTAGCTTCAGTTAGCTGTGAGTAACCTTCACCCTTATTAGAAAATGGGAATTGAGACATCATTGCCAGCCGTCAGATAATTTATTCAGTTTGCTTTTCTCTTTCCCCTTTTTGTGCTTGAATTGTAGCTCACAACCCCATCAGACATCATTGCATGGACATCTCCAAGCCACAGATCTGACATCTTGGGGATCTGTTCTGTGTTGACCCTTAATTACAACCCCAAAAAGCATGATTAGCATTCATATCAACACATGGTGTCAGCTTGAATTAAATATGCTGCAGCCCATGTTTGACATATGCTCATTTCAATATACAAGGGGGTTAAATTGACCTTAAAGAGCAGTCTGTCATACAGATACTGGAAAGCTGAATATATTAATGATGGAAAATGGTTTACTTCAAAACTAATGTTTATGATCTCATAAATACAGCAGAGAGCAAGATTTTTTTTTCCATGCTAGATCTGCAGACATAAATGCTGTGATTTAAAAGTATAATTTTGCTACTGACTAGATAACAAATTATGTTCACAAGGTCTTTTGAAATAGGAGCTCATATTATATCTGCCAGGCATTATTCTGCAAATGTATTTTGTGTTACAGAACATGGCCAGGTAACCAGGCTAGATACAAACTCAAACTATTACCTTCCACCATCAGTAATTCATTAAGGACCAAAGCCCACTGAAAAGCATGAGAATTTCACCAGGGTCTTTCATTAATATGATGCTGTGAATAATGAGATGTTTCTAGATTATTCACATGCCATTTGGAAATCAGTGGCATCCTGTCCTTTTATGAAAGCAGTACTGTATACATTATGATATGGGCTGAAAAAACATGTTATTATTTGAGGCTTAATAAAAACAACTGGTGGCATATGTCTGTTTTACATTTCTTTATCATAAACATGGGGGATAAAAGAAGTTTGCACCTAATTAGGCATATCAATGGTCACGATCTCCAGAATGGCTGAGCTCAGCATTCACCTACAGAGTTAGGCTGTGTATTATTAGAAAACAGGAAAAAAAGAAAAGAGAAAAAAAAAAAAAAAGACTGTGTATGAACAAATATGAGCCATTGTCTGGGAATGTCTGTAAGAAGAGCAGAATACAGACAGATTTAGGCAGGAAATTTGGATTTCTTTATAATGTCTTTGGAGAGGCCTCCCCTGTGTTCTAAATTAATTAGTGATATGTTGAGCATGTTAATTTAATTTAGTGTTATCTCATTATTAGTGGAGGTAAAATAATGATGCATTAAATTTAAGCTGAACTATAATGGAAATCCTATAGTCATTATATATTTACTGAAACTGAGTGAGTTTATTTTACCACTAAAATAAATCCCAAAGAAATTCTTGAAACAATTGTTAAACTGCTATTTTAAAGTGTCACTGGTCGAGTCATTCTCTGTAACTTGAGGCTGCCCTTGATCTCATTCCAAAAACATCTAGCCCTTTTCCCTCTCCAGAAGAACAGAATAGTGCCAGTACAACACTTCAACATAAAGAATGAATGTCCTCCCTTTTCAAAACAGAAGCATCTTTTAAATATTAAGTGATGAGTTACTCTTTGCTATTGGAATCATGGAATCACCGTCCTATTTCCTCTCAAAATTCTCAGACATATATATATATATGTATATATATATACACATATATATTTATTACCCTTTGCGCATAGAAGAAAAGTCCACAGATGTAGATGGAAGAATGAAAGCTTTGAGGACACACTGACCACTGATAACATACATATTGGAGACATCTAAGTTTCAAAAGATACTGCTAACGAAGATCTAAAGAATTATTCTGTGTGTGCATATCATTTTAAGGGAGATATGTTGTCTCTTTGGAAGGACATTAAAATTTCTAAATGAAGAAGTTTTACTGTGGCATCATTCATATAAACAACTCTACCATGAGAAATTTTTTTTACCACAGCTCATTCCTCAACTATGTTAAAAGCTTAAAATATTAATCAATATTATCTTCTCCTTTTTACAGACAAGGAGACAGGCAAAATTGTGAAATAGAGTGAGGGAGATGAAAGAAAACCCCTTCCTGTTCACAGTTTTGTTCTAGTCAGGCTTACACTTCTAGCATATAAGCTCCTGACATATCTGACATTTAATTGGTCAGTTCTTCACTTTGATATGCAGAAGAAATAGTTATTATAAAGAATTTTGTTTAAAGATATACATTGCAAATGCCAGTTGCTATTTAAAAAGTTCTTCTTGGCTAAATCAAAGCCTGTTTGCTGGCATGCTGAAATGCACCTCTCTAAACAGCATGTCAGCTTTCTAGCTTCAGAAATATCTCTGCTATGTCTGTTTGCAAAAAGTGTCAGTGAAATATATAATGAGGAAAGTTTTTTTTTCAACAACTCTGATTTCAGTCAATCTTTGCCGTCTAAATTTCCACTTTTCCACTCTGGAAAATTGTCCTTGAAGAGATACCAGCTCTTCATATTTGGGCAAGCGAGAGAGGAAAATTATGCAAGGAAAATGTCAACCTTATTTATTTATTTATTTATTTATTTTTAAGAATTAAGTCCATCTGAAATATCTGAGTATCAATTTGCCATATCCATGGTGTGTCCTTTTGCAAAATCAGGACACAGTATTATGGCCAACTTTTCTTTTTATCTGGGTTAAAGGACAGCACTGACTTCTCAGAAGCATTTCAGTTCATTCACAAATACTCATGGAAAGATCTTAGTGCCTTATCAGTTGTCTTCTCAGTGCACACAGCTTCTGAGAGGTCTCTGCCTGCCCAAACATGATGAGACCTTGCCATGGGAGCAGATAGCAGGGTGTACAGCTGTACCTAAACCAGTGAATGTGGGCCCTGTCTGTGTATCTAGATGAATGATGTGGTCCGTACCAGAGTTTATCTGATGAAGACCAGCTACAGACAGAGGTGATGCTCCTGGAAGATGCTGTGTTGCTTTGTAGACATGGGAATTATAAGGAGAAAGAGGGTAAGAGGAACCTGGAGAGCTGCACTGAGCGTAAACTCTGGTGCAGCCTCTATTTGACTATATTAGCCTTAAAGGCTCAAAGTCTGTGTGGCAAGCATAGAAACCTCTTCATATGTTGAAGTGTTATTACAACTCTCATTTTCTTCTCCAGGGCACATCCTGATTGAGGTTAGAATTACTACATTTGTTTGTTTTTTTTGCTTTGTTTTGTTTTTAAGCAATAGCTAAAGGCTTTTAATAAGACTAGTCAGTGTACTTCATTACTTGAATCACCTAACTTACTTTACGCCAAAATATTTTGAAACATGATAAAAATTACAGTTTATTTGATTTTCTGCTGCCAACTGATTCCATTTAATAATGTAGAATATACTCCGGCTACTTAGATACCACTGATAACGAAGAGTAACTTGGAGACTGTTGTGTACTGTCTCTGCTAGAGGGATATCAGCTGCTAACCATGGTTTAATAAATTATACAAAACAAGGCTTTTAGATGATCAGACTATCAACCTACTTGACGTGGTTAACTTTGTCTTTTTTTTTTTTAATAACGTCTCTATCATTTCCCCATTTTATATGTGCTAGTTGTTTTGGAAACATTTGTCATTGGCATATGTTGAGCTTCGTCATAGCCACATGGGCAAAATGAAACTCCCTTATATAGTAATTGAACCTATATGTAAAGATTTAGGAGCTAATAAAGATATTTATGGTTATAACTGTGCATATGTGTGTACATGCAAACCTATATAAATACACATATACATAGTTCACAAAGCCTTGGTATCAAGATATTTATCCACATAGTTCTGAAACACTGAACTGAAACATAGTTCTTACTCTCTACAGTAAGGAAGTTAAGTTGTACAAGGTGTCCTAAAAAAGCCTCCAGTACGTACATTTATGTGACATGGCCCTACTGTGTATTCTGTACATTACATATTCTGTCTTACTTTTGGAGTGTACTAGGATATCTTACCAACTGCTATCTTACCAACTGTAGAGTACAAAAGAAAAATACAAGCTTACTTATTAATATTTCTGTTTCCTTTTTGCACAATTCTTTGTATTTGCTTAGTACATTTACGAATGGTAAATCCATTGGTCACATTTCCTCATGCTGCTTGTTCCTTCCCCATCGCCAGAGCTCCATGCAAGGCTGAATGAAAACAAACAAACAAACAAAAAAATAGTCAATGCCATGAGAAGGTCTCTGGTTCAGGAAAGCAGAAGAGCTTTTGCACTGTTTTCTCTTTCCAATTTCCTTTAAAAGTTAATGACAGTTCCTTGTCAATAATTTGAAAAAATATCTGGGCATGTGGTGATATATATAATTAACTATGAATAGGTACAAATGAAAAGGTTTCATTTCTTAGGTGATCATAAATTAGAATATATGTGTAAATACAATAAAAGGGAATGCTTAATAACAGGTTGAATTGGTTTGTGTAAAGTTATCTACACAAATGTTTTGTTTAATAAACACAACTAACATTTAATAAAAATAAAATGTTCTTTTTTTTTTTTTAAAGAGTTTCTTTTTAGAGCAATTACTTACTGTTTGTTTTAGAAAGCTTCACCTGAGATTAAACTTTTTATTCCATTTCAGACTGGGCAAAATCTAAGGCACAGTGTGAAGCTAGATAGGGAGTTTGTGTATAAAGCATCTTCATAAATGCTTTAATAAGCTAGGCGCATGATAACTTACGGGTAGCACTAGCTGTCTAACACTGGCATACACTTAAATCATGCTTTTGAGTTATAGCTCTGTCCAAGAAGCATCACTACAGACTCTTTCTGACCCACTTGTTGTGTGGTTTTTTAAATGCTATGCCTGGGAAAACTGATGGGTACGTCTTGATAGCAACAGATCTGGAAAGGATTCACAATAATCTCACCTGACTTAAGCCAAGGAAAAGTACATTCTCAATACTAAAACAGTCATCTAGATCATCTTTATGGCCCTGAGGGAGGATGCTGGAGGATTTCTCCTCAGAACCACCAGTGAAACCTCTCCTAGTTGCCTCATTATGGGTGGGTGAGGAGCAATGGCAAGCTCCAGAAGTGTGGGTTAGGTGAGTGGACAGTGAGGTGGATTAAGAACTCGTTGGATGGAAGAGCCCAGAGGGTGGTGATCAGCAGTGCAGAATCTAGTTGGAGGTCTGTAGTTAGCGGTGTCCCCCAGGGATCAGCCCTCAGCCCAGTCCTGTTAAATTTATTCATTAATGACCTGGATGAAGGCACAGAGGGCTCCCTCAGCAAGTTTGCTGATGAGACCAAACTGGGAAGAGTAGCTGATAGCACCAAGGGCTGCGCTGCCATCCAAAGGGACCTGGACAG
>VZSV01000007.1:11639975-11657673 GCA_013398735.1 Nothocercus julius | reverse complement strand
GAGGATGATCCGGGGCCTGGAACATCTGCCCTGTGAGGAAAGGCTGAGAGAGTTGGGCCTGTTCAGCCTGGAGAAGAGAAGGCTGAGAGGAGACCTGATCAGTGTCTACAAGTACCTCAAGGGAGGCAGTGAGGAGGATGGGGCCGGCCTCTTCTCAGTGGTGGCCGCTGATAGGACTAGAGGAAACGGCCACAAACTGAAGCACCAAAAGTTCTGTGAGGCCTCCCTGGGCACAGGCTGACCAGGGAGGTTGTGGAGTCTCTTTCTCTGGAGATCTTCCAAACCTGTCTGGATGCAGTCCTGTGCCACCTGCTGTAGGTGACCTTGTGTGTGCAGGGGGGTTGGACTGGATGATCTCTAGAGGTCCCTTCCAAACTTAATGATTCTATGATTCTATGAATCACCTTGTAGCTGTGCTCACGGCTGTCACTTTACTGTATGTGTGGCTGGAACAACAACATAGACTAGGCACCCTATCTAGTAGAGCCTTACATGAACTGAGATGAATCCTGAGATTAATTGTTTAGAAATTCCTACTTTTTTTTTTTTATTTGATTGTAATATTTCCACAGTGAGAGCAAAAAAACAATCATCGTCTTTCTTTGAACTAATGAATTCCGTGATTGATATTTCAGACACTGTTTTCTCTCTCTCTTTAGTTTTAGCTTTTTCATTCAACAATTGCAAAATGTTAGCTTAATGTATTTTCTTTACATCTTTATCATTTCAAACTTTGTCTTTAATTTGTGCATTGCATCATTTCACAAGATGTCACTTATGTTTCATTCTTTTCCATGAGTTTCCATACTTTTTTTTCTCAAAGTCTCTATTTTTCTAACTGTTTTCATAAGTTTTATATCTTTCATAACTGCTTATATTCTCTTGATGTTTCCACTGATGCTTAGAAGGAAAGTTTTCTCTACTGATTACATGATCCTCAGGTTGATTCCTTTTTATCGGTACCAACACTTTTAGTTCAGCACATATTATTCTTCTCTGTATTCCTTGCCAGAATGTCTTTTAAATCCTCAGCCGAGATTGCAAGTAGGTTTTGAGCCTTACTAAGGATTATTTTGTTTCTTCTGTCATTAAAGATTATGATAAGGTCTCCCTAACTTCAGAGGAGCAGAATTAGGATGGTGCTGAAGACTTTTGAAAATATCCTTCCATGGAACACTTCAAGAAATATATATATATTTTTTTCCAAGGTGTTTCAGAGAAGGTGCCATTCAAAAATCTCTGATCCTCTGAGTATCCTGTGAAGCTACAGTAGACTTAGACATCACTTTCTTCTTTATTCTCTTACTGAGAGGGGGAGGGAAGGAAAAGAGAAGAGAGGGAGAGTCAGAGAGATAAAAAGAGAGATGAGAGAGAGAGGAAGGGAGGGAGACAGAGAACGTGTCCCCTGACTGTACAAAAGGAGCACGGAAATGGTATCAGTGTGTATGAATTGGCTTAACAGCAGTTCTACCTCACTGAAAAGTAAAATTGCACTAGATCCCAATTTTGAAGTCCTATATCTAATTTTGTATGTCTTCTCAACCAGTTTCTTTAGCATTGTAGCATTGGTAGTGTTGTCTGAATTGTAAAATACGTGAGTAAATAAATTAAGAGTTGGAAATATTTCCAGCAGAATTATAAAATAGTTCTTTTTCCAGGGATAGAAAATGTGGGATGGAGAAAAACAGAATATCTAAGCTGTTTCTTCACCAAAGGAAAAAAGAAAGCAATATTTATAAAAGGAGAGTTTAACATATCCTATAAGTATTTGAACTAGGGCTTTTACTGTCACAGTTTTAAGTTAGATTCATATGAATTAAGCAAGCTTATGCCAATTTGAGGATTTGGCCATTTGACTTAATGTTACGTGTCTGTGTAACTAAAGTAGCATTGGCGCTTTTCTCATGTCACTGTAGATGTTCGCAGTTGTAGTTTGAAACTAAGTAATACAAGAGAAAAAACTAGACTTTAGGATTTGTGTATTTTTAAAATGGTCTGACTTCAAGAGAAAAAACTCAGTAATCTTGGAAAATTTTGGTTTTTTTTTTCAGGAAACCAGTTTCCTTAGAAATAGCTCAAAATGAAATAAATTATAATTTTATAGTAGGTGGTTGATATTTTGATGGGTTGGGGTTGCTTTTGTAGTTTTTTGTAGTTTGTAGTTGTGGTAGCAAATATGTATATAATTACCAGTAAAGTTAAGATCCCAACCCAAAATTAGTGAATTATGAATGGAACCCCATAGATATTCTGAAGCTTCCCAGCAGTTGACAGTATAGATGAATACAGCTTAATACTGAACGAATGATTTAACATAAGTTTATATATGTAGTTTATTTTTGCAATGCTTTATAAATTTTCCTTTAGAATTTTTTAATTTAAGAGAACTTTTCACAACACCCTTATTGTGTGTGTTGATTTTCTGGTTGCAGAGCTAATAAAAGAAGGTGAAATAAGTGGATTCGTAGCATTTATTAGTTCTGGAATCTGCAATATTTACAGAGAAGTCAAAGCACTTGCGGAGATGCCACAAGGGAAAAGGGTAAGTTCAATAGAGCTTTTTAAAAAATCACCTTTATCAGTGTATTACCTTTTTTTTTTTTTTTTTTTTCTATTCTGGTCAGGAATTTCCTGGTAAGTTTACCTCTACCCAAGGATATATCCTTTACTCCAAAAGAAAAAAAAAAAAATACATGTTCTTCATGAAATCATGAGATGACGTAGATTATAATAATAATTAGTGATATAGAGTATAAAACAATAACATATGTGAGTAAGGGTTGCAAGTTAAGTTTTTATAATGTAGAAACCCCAAAAGGATATTTCTACTGTGAAGGGCATAGCTTTGTGTACATGAAATGGAGAATGTATTCTGGAAAATAACAAAAGTGGATCTCAGAATCATAGTCAACCACTTAAACATGTGCCCTGGAATGATTACTAGGTGTCCTAATCTGATCTTTGGATGCTGTCACCCAGAAGTGACCTGTTTGAACAGTCAGCATGTGGACACAGCCCTGACATTTCTTCCTTATGCTCAGAGCAATGAATTTTGAGCCATTGAGGCTCATTCAAAAAAAAAATTGTCACTTGATCAATTAAATACCTGTAATAGGAAAGAGTTTTGAGATTGTAGATAATCTGTGAGAGTACTGTGAGTGTAGATAATCTGTGAGTCATTCAGAGCAGACTCTATATGAAAGCTGAAATTGCAAAAATGGTGACGTAAATCTTGTTTTTTTAAAGACAAGGGCAATTAAGTTTTGGAGAAATTAAGTCAGAGGTTTGGTGAAGTTCCTTCTATTTGAGAACTGTGTATCAGAACTGTATGTGTTTTATAAGAGATGTACTATGGACCAAGAACAAGTTGTAGGCTTGAGGTTGGAGTGTCCATAACCCTTTCTTCATCAGGAATTACTGGTTCTTGTCTCCAATGTTTGAAATCCTAAGGCTCATATCTATTACTGGAGTGGTATTTACAAGAGAAATATGGTCTGTGTGAAAAGCCAGAGTGCTTCTGTGCACCCACAGCACTTCTCATTCAACAACAAGGCCAGGAAAAAAAAAAACAGTGGCAACAGGATCAGAAGGCTTTCCACTTGCGGAGCAGAAAAAAAGACATTTCTCCAAAACAGGGGCCCAGTTACGTGTCTGAACACAGCGTGGAGGTGGGAGAGCATGGCAGACAGGGCAGCTGAATCCTTCTCGGTGGTGAGGCCAGCGTAGAGGAGCTCCCCATGGACATGCAGACTGCCTCCCAGAGAGAGGATTAAGAGCTGAGCTGAGGAGGAGGTGTCACCTCCAACAAGTCACCTCCACTGGCAACATCCAGCCATGAACACCGGGGTGGGCAGCAAGAGCAGGTTGTTTCTCAAGAGTGAGGATAAGCTTGTAGAGGCTATTATTGCAGCTAGCAAAATGTCAGCATTTCTGTGAAAAAGTGGTTCTGTTTAGGAACAAAACAATAAAGATGTGAGAAGAGAAACAAAATTCACTTCAATCTATTTTGAAAAAAAATGCAATCCTAATTAATTTAAACATCTTACTGTCCTTGCAGTCTTTCCCTTTTTGGAAGGACCTCCAGGCTTCCCGACTCTTTGTTGATGATTGTGAGACATCAGTGCAAAGCGAATAGTATAAGGTCCAAAGGCATTTGGTCTTTGAAGTAATTTAGGGGTTCCTACATATTCTGCATATGTGCATGTCTGAGAACATTCTGAAGGTCATACATGATTTTTTTCCTGCTGTGCCTTCTTCCTGCTGGGTCAATCAGTATGGATTATCCAGCGCCAGCTTTTGGGATGCACTAGTTGCTAAGCAAAGTAGACAGTTGGCAAATTTGGTTTCCAGCTAAGCCTATAGGATGCTTCTGCTCAATAATTTAGATTTGGCCTTTAAGTTTCCTGCTCTGTGAAGTGCCTAGGTCAGATTTGATAATATTAACTGAGGAATAAGAAAGGCGCTCTGCTCATAGATAAAGCCACAAAATATCTCTCAGCTGCCATGTTGTCTTCTGTGCCATTGCAGGTATCCCTTTCCTAATAAGCTTTTCTTGCTTTTCTGTTCCCATCCTTGCAATTGGTGATTTAGAGCAGAACATGGAGGAAATAATCAATGAAGGGAGATGAGGACAAAGGACTGCAATACTCCACTTTGTTAAAAAAAAAAAAAAAAAAAAAAAAAAAAAAAAAAAAAAAGAAAAAGGCACACTGTATTAATCTCTTATATGTACAGAGGGAGGAAATATGTTTTTAATAAGCTGATTTCTGTCATCTGAGTTTGTTACGTTAGACACCACATTCAATGTGGCACATCCAAATATCGCTAGCCACTGTAAATAAAGTTAGATTTGTTTATTCTCCCTCAGAGCACTGTAGCAATATCCCACAGTTCTCAGAAGGCCATATTGCGTAATCTTTTCTCACAGTCATTAGTATTGGGACTTTAATAATTTTCATAGGACTTATCATCAAGAAAAGCAATGTCTAAAGTTAAATAGGAAAATGTATAAATCTGTATTAAAAACAGAACTATCAAGATTTAATGCATGGCTGGTGTTATTTTTTTAAGTACATCAAATTAAATTTCCAGGAAAAAAAAAGGCAATGGATTACTTGTACTTACACTTGAAATGTGGAAGGAAATCAGTGCTTGAATTTTCTCAGGCACTAAAACAAAAGCTCATGACCCATTTTCTCAGAACAGCAGCATTTGGATATGCACAATCACCCAAAGTAAAATTACTTAAATTTCCAGGGTATGTATGGTTTTTCTGTGCGTACACATGTATACCTCACTCTCTCTATATATATTTATCTATAAAAGATAATATACTATTACTATGTTAAGTAGAATATATAAAATTGTTCTTCTTATTCTGTGCTGCTGTCAAGCTATGCTAAACAAAGCAATCTCTGTTTCTCAACCAGGTTAGAAAAAACAAAAAGGTTCCTATGGGGCAGCTGCACAGGAATGAATCCTTTGGGGAAGTGAGCATCCTCCTGCAGATTCCTTTTACCTGCACCATCGTCACTGCGACAGCTGTCAAACTGGGCATCATCGATGCTGCTGCTGTGCTAAGTATGTAGTAAGACTTTCTTTCTTGGCAGAGAAGCTCCAAAGATGTGCCTTTTTTCAGTCCAGATGGCCCACTTTAATCAGAAAGTTTAACGTGTTCCTTCCTTCTCCCAAGGTTTTGAAAAATGACAAGTGTCCTTTTGTATGCAATGTAATGTGGGTTTTTTTTTTATTATTATTATTTTTTTTTCCTCTGGACTTCCTGCCTTTGACATATACAACTCTGGCTTCTTACTTTTCTGAGGGTTAAACCAGAGCATTGTCTGACTGGAATGGAGAAAAGAGGAAGTTCAGATTTGTTTGGAGTGCTGAAATGAGACTACAAAGCAGCAGTGGATGAGAAATAAGTCAGTGATTAAAAAACTGTTTAGGATCCATCTTGAAAGCTTTTTCTGTGTCAAGTAGTTTTATGTGGACTTTTTCTTACTGACATGATGTTCATAAGTTGCAGTGATGCTGGTTAACCCAGGCCCATGTATCACTGAAACTTCGGACATTTTAAGATAAATATTTACTAGAGGAAAGACCTCTAGAGGAAAGACCTCCTCTATTTACTAGAGGAAAGACTAGAGGATGCAGGGACAATTTTGTCTCCTCGCACACATACTTTATTACTACCTGACAAAGTACATGAGACACAGATAAAGGTAGAGTCCCTGAAATGGACTGACTGGATGACAGAGCCCAGAGGGTGGTGATCAGCGGTGCAGAATCTAGTTGGAGGCCTGTAGTTAGCTGTGTCCCCCAGGGGTCAGTCCTCAGCCCAGTCCTGTTCAATCTATTCATCAATGACCTGGATGAAGAGATGGAGTGCTCCCTCAGCAAGTTTGCTGATGATACCAAACTGCGAGGAGGAGCTGACAGTCCAGAGGGCTGCGCTGCCATCCAAAGAGACCTGGACAGACTGGACAAGTGGGTGGTGAGAAACCTTATGAAATTTAACAAGGGCAAGTGCAAGGTCCTGCACCTGGGGAGGAATAACCTCAGACACCAGTACAGGCTGGGGACCGACCTTCTGGAGAGCAGCTCTGCAGAGAGGGACCTGGGCGTCATGGTGGGTGACAAGTTGACCATGAGGCAGCAGTGCCCTCGTGGCCAAGAAGGCCAATGGGATCCTGGGGTGCATTAGGAGGAGCGTCTGCAGCAGGTCGAGGGAGGGGATCCTGCCCCTCTACTCAGCCCTGGGGAGGCCACACCTGGAGTACTGTGTCCAGTTCTGGGCTCCCCAGTACAAGGGGGATGTGGAGCGGCTGGAGAGAGTCCAGCGCAGGGCTATGAGGATGATCCGGGGCCTGGAACATCTGCCCTGTGAGGAAAGGCTGAGAGAGCTGGGCCTGTTCAGCCTGGAGAAGAGAAGGCTGAGAGGAGACCTGATCAGTGTCTAGAAGCACCTCAAGGGAGGCAGTGAGGAGGATGGGGACGGCCTCTTCTCAGTGGTGGCCGCTGATAGGACTAGAGGAAACGGCCACAAGCTGAAACACCAAAAGTTCCACAGGAACTTAAGGAAAGATTTCTTGCCAGTGAGGGTGCCAGAGCCCTGGCACAGGCTGCCCAGAGAGGTTGTGGAGTCTCCTGCTCTGGAGATCTTCAAACCCGCTTGGACGCAGTCCTGAGCCACCTGCTGTAGGTGACCCTGCGTGTGCAGGGGGGTTGGACTGGATGATCTCTAGAGGTCCCTTCTAACCTTAAGGATTCTATGATTCTATGAAATTCTTCTGTCCATCTACCCCTGATTTTAATAGAATATGAATTATGCTCTTCTTTTTGTAATGATGTTTGACATATGGGTAATTGCAATCACAGAATAAATATAAGACTTTTTTAATCCTGCATTTCTGTTCACAATACATAAAAACTTTAATTTGTCTTATGATTTGCAATGTTATTCTTATCCTTTGATATGATAATCTCATCTTTGGATAACAATGATGCTGCTGCTTTATGAAAAGCTGATAAATCACCTAATTAAATTATTGCAGTGTATAGAATGTCTTCCGTACCATATAGTAGTTTCAAACACTAAAAAGTCTTGATGAAGATTTTAAACCTGTTCATATTTCAAAATTCAAATCGTATTAAACTCATGTGAGATTATTTTCTATAAAGATTCTAGAGAATCTAAAGATCATATATTACATGCTTAAAAATATAGTCCATAGCAGGGAATAATTCTTGAACTTTGTGTTTTATTACAATGTGGTATATATATATATTGTTTCTCTCTGTTTTGTGAACTAGTACGCTTATTTTCACTTGTACTTCTAGATAGATGCCTCAGCATTAAAGTAAACCAAGAGAGACTTTCACGATTCCAGTAAAATCCTGATCAGACTCTATTGAGTAAACACATTTTTTTTCCCTGAAATATGTTGGTGTTTTTTATAGTTGAGTAATGAGTACATTAAGAGTCCTGATTTTACATTAATTATTTATTCTACATTGTGCAGCTAATTAGCATGTTTCCTCTTTGTTACTTATTTGTAAAATGTAAAGATCCAGCTCCCTAGAGTTGGGTCTTTATATTTTACTTCATTTAAAATTTAAATTTTGGGTTCAAATCTTGCCTTTGGACATGCCCAGAGATCTGCTTCCAGTTCTATTAGGAATTCTGTATAGGCATGAAATTTTACTATGAGATATCTTTTTTTTTCCCCTGACTTTTTTCAATCACTATTCCTTTCACAGATTTGAACTAAATATAACCATTTATAGCAAAGTGCACTTGTGATCTTCTTTTGAAGTGACATTTGCAATGGACTATTGATTATTAGTCTCCATTTTCTGAGCCTGAAAAATGCCCTTTTTTCTCTGTATACTGTTTCCAATTTGGCATTCTTTCCCTCTCAGTTGTACAAAAGTTGGGTTGGGCTATCCGCAGACTTAAGGAGAGTACGTCCTTAGAAAAGTATCATTCTTTTACTCACTGTATCTAGTTGTTGTTATCTTTCTAAGATGAGATTTCAGATTATCTCTCTCACTTATGTTCTCCTTTCTATCTCTTCATCTGTGTTTTGTGCCTGCAGGTCATCCTTAACGAAATCAATATAGCAGTTATATGTAAAATGAACATGATAGGAAAATTTTAGCTTGTTTTCTTAAGAAAGCAAATAGATGTGTTTTCTTCTTAATAGTCTTTTATCCAGCTGGACCATTTCAATTAAATTTGAGAGTTCTCAACATAAGATAATTAAATTTCTAGAAAATGTGTAAAAATCAGCTGCTTGTTAGATGAGAAAGATTGAAGGAAAAGCAGAAGGAATCAGTTTGGGGTAGATTGCGTTTGACAGCACATGTCCAGTCTGTTAGTGGCTGCACACTCTCTGGTTGCTCGATGTGCATGGACCTCTGTCCTCCTCGCAGCACAGGTGGACCAAAAAGCTCTCATATAAGAGTGTACAGCATATAAGGAATAAAAATGGTAAATAAGGAACAAAATGTTTAAGGCATTTGCTTTCTTTTTTCTATTCCTCAAAAGAGTAACTTTGTATGTGACTCATTGATATTTCCATGGACCTTTAGTTGTAATCATTTGCCCTTGAATAGTTCACCGGGGTAGTTTTACATTGGTGGTTGTAACAGCCATGCTATGGTATTGCATGTAAATTGTGAACAACATAGGGATTGGCTCAAAAGTATATTCCCCCCAAAGAATTGGCATTTGTGATGGGAACTGTAGCAACATGCTCTTCCCTGAGAATATATTAATGGCAATGCCAGTGTCACTGGAGGTCCTGTTGTCCAGATGCTGTCAAGATCTTGGCGGGCTATAGCTGTTACTGATCCCAGAATTTCTTTTCTGTAAGGCTAAAGTTGTTAATCCGGGTGTGTGGGCCACATGTCAAAGTAAGTAACTCATTCTGGACGACTAATTTACTGTTGTAAAATCAGCTGGAAATTCATTTTTGTTTCTTATTCCATGGTAATAAACTGCTAGCACTCTGAAGGTCACAACTTTCTTTTTGTGGAATCAGAAAAACACACTTCAATATTTTATATGTTCGACAAGTTTGGAGCTAAGATATTGTGCCAACATGACAAGAACTTCAAATCATTTTTTAAGTCCCTATACTTAATGTTATGGACCAGTACACAAAACATATGTGAAACCACAGCATGGAAAAATCAAATGTTTTATTGGATTTAACATAATTTCTGTTGTCTAGATATTATATAAAATATTTCACAGAAGATTGTTTCTTGCCTGTGTCTCCCCTCTCCCACAAGAAGAGAGTTTTGTTTTCTGCTTATTGTTTTTTCCATTACTGACTGTGAATACAGCACAAATAACAATAAAAAAAACCCTTGAAAGTATTAACTAAAATTTTCCTATGTAACATTTCAGGATGACTATTTTTTCCTAAAGTGTAAAGTCTCCAGAAATCACCAACATCAAGCCATGTTTTATCTGGAACTGCTTTCGTTTTCTTCAAAATTTTCTAGATTTCCAGTAAGAGTTGTTTTTTTGAGATACAGATAATAGCTAACCTGGTTCAGAAATTTGTGTATATTCTCTGTTAGCTAAAAATTTTCTGGGGTTGTGGAAAAAATACGATAGCAGGAAAGGGTTTTTTTTTTATCACTTCCATTGTTTCTCCAGAAATGTATGTCTTTACAATAAGCAATACCACACAACTGCAGTGTGGCAGATGACCACCTGAGCATTCCTACGAGCGCTAAAACAGTTTTACTTAAGGTAATCAAATTCACTAATCACAAAAAAAAAAAAAAAAAAAAAAAAAAAAATCATATCAGGTCTTCATTGTTTAGTTTTGAAGCTAAGGGACAAAAGGGTTAGCAACAAGTTTTGATTGCTATGATCTTGTTGCCTTCACTCTGTTTTCATATTTAAATTCAACATTTAATATGCTTTATTTTAACAATCACTTGGAAGCAAAACTTTCATGAAATAACATATTGATGATTTGCAGATGAACTGCACGTGATTTGTCTTTATTTATTTATTTATTTAAAATTGGTCATTTCTTTTGCTAACCTCATTAATCTTGAAATGAATAAATATTTGTGATTTGAAAGTCATAAATTTCCTCAATATGAACAGGTATAATCTTGTTATTCTATATTACAGAAATAAAGATTATACTATGCTTTGGAAAGAAAGGCTGTATTTGAGCTTTTCATTAGTCTGTGATTTCAAACAGCCCAGTTTGGTGTCATGCTCTTCTATTGTCATGAGAACTTAGTGCTACATCTGTGTAAACAGTGCTGAGTTAAAATGGATAGAAAGCTACTGTCTGAAATGACATTATGAGAAGCCAAAGATCTCTCTACCTGAAATAGTGCCACTTGCAATCAAAAGAAGGGTATTTTCCTCATGTGCTGCACCAGAAATGTTCTGTTTGGACATTTTTTTTTCATTAAGATGTGCATATCCCAGTGTTTGGAAATGGGTTAGAAATATGGTTCAGTTCCCGCCTTTATACTTAACACTTATTATACTGTGGAGGACAAGGTGTGCTATTGTGAGCGCACACCAGTAAGCTGCATATGTTCCTTGGCAACATCTCTCTTTCCCTCAGAGCTGTTCCTGAGGCATTGCAACTCTGCATTAACACGTCTTTGGACCGTGCCTACATGGCATGGAATCTATTGCAGATGTATGCTGATATGGATTCTGTGGCGGACAAACACAACAAAACAGGGTGGTAGTCTGTAAAACTAGCTTTTCTCAGATAAAAACAAATCTCCATCTGATTGGTGTCTTATCGCAATGAAGCCCTAATTACTATGTAACTAATTTCTTTGTCTCCTTTGATATTGGCTGCAGAAGATTAATGTGCTCAGACCCGATTCTCTAGGAACCTTTTTTCTGTTGTTCCTTGCAAACAATGTCACCTCTGTAATGGATTTTCTTTGAAAGGGTTTAAAGGCTTTCTCAGTGTCTGTAATTTTTACAACCTGTAAGTTCTTTCAGGTCTATTAGTTGATGTCATTTCTACCTTACATAGAAATTGTAGCCAAATATTTTTCTTTCTCTGCATAGGGGTTATCTGTAGTTTCCAAATCTAAACTGCTGCAGCCCTTTCTATCACATTTTCAGCAGGAGACAGAGAGAAAAATCTTGTCCTCATTAAATCAGTATCTGCTTAGTAATTTATAACAGGACAACTTTTTTTTTTTTTTTTCCTTCCCATCAGTGCTTAAAAACAGATGTTCATTATCAGCCTAAATGATAGTTAGAAATTCTTTTTTTTCTTTTTTTTTTCCATGTCCTTGAAATTTCCTGGGATTTATGTACACACTCACACTACAGAGAAGAATCTAAAACTGCAGTATTGAGCTTCCTGAACTTCCTGAACCACCAGGTTGCTTGTGTACCTTGAAAAGCAGAAAATCCTCTCAAAACAAGGCTCTCAAATCTTCTGCAGTCCCCAGTTCTAAAGCAGTTGCCATGGAAGAATCATCCCTGCACCATAGATCCTAAAAATCTAAGTTCTCCTGCAATTCACAGGGCATTTTGGCTAGAATACTAGGAAAGGTTTTATTGGATATTTCTCTGTGTTTTGGCAGGCATTAGTTGAAACAGATGTTTATATACAACATTTTTATTTCTAAAACATGCTTCATCTTTAAAACTAGTTTGGTTTATTGCCCTTGCCTCTCTTATTGGAAAGCTGCTACAGAATCTTCTGGCTCTGATGATTAGAAACTTCTAATTTCCAACCCAAATATATTCATGGCCCATCTAAAAATAGTTTTTCTTAGATCAACATTGTGTATTTTAAATACACAATTTAAAAAGAGAGGGAGCTTTTCTGCCTCTCTCGTGTTTACCCCCAACCACTCCATATATTCATGTAGAGCAATACTGTCACATCTCTATTCCTTTTGCTATATTAAACAAGACAATCTCTTTTTATCTTATTTCATATGGTTGATACTGCCTTGTATTGGGGTTCTTTTCTGTAGCAGCTCAAGCCAGCATTCATCTTCCTTTAGAAAGGGTAACCAGATCCAGTGTTTCTGATGATATCTGCCTTTTGCTGTGCCCTAGGGACTTTATCTCATACATCTGAGAATTGCATTTGCCATTTGATTGCCATATAATATTACTGGTAGCAATTGATTTGGCTGGGACCCTCAACTTTTGTTTGCTTCTTTTCAATGGGATCAGTTTAGAGAGGAAATTGCTTTTGCCCCCCCTTAGTTTGCTTAGTTCCCCCTCAGTTTGCTTCTTTAATGCTGTCCACAATTTCTTCCTCCTGTTCCCGCTTGCATCATGTTCTGGTCTTCTTCACATTGTGCTTTACTAGCAAATGTTATCAGTTAGCCCTTACTTTTTGTGCTCCATGAAATATAATGTACTGAATATATTAAACAGCATCTGTGTCATGACTAGACTAACTCTATTAGTAGCTGATCACAGCTTGATTATTCCCTTCTCAGATTGCCAGCTGTCAGTTCCCTACCCACCCCACAATCCTTGTACCCTCTGGCATGTTCTCCCACTCGCTAATCCCTTAGGTACACAATCAGAGGTTTTGCCACATGACTAATAGCTTAAGTATATTGTTATTCTCCCATGTATCTTGTAGGCTGTAGGTATCAAGCTAGTCTGATTCAATGATTCTTGGATAATTTACTTTGGATTTTATCTCTTTTCCTTTTACCATAGGTTTTGGATTACTTTTCTCAATAAATGTATTCTTTGCTTAAAAATGATTTGGTTTAACCTGTAATTTGTGAAATCGTATAATCTTCAGATAAAGAATGGGTTTATAAGGAGTTTTATAAGATTTTTGGGAAATGTATGCTGGAATTCTTTTTCTGTTTGGTTCAGATAAAGATTTGAACTATGTTTTTTCACTGTTTAAAATCAGCCATTTTCTTATGTAGGATATTCTGAATGGAGAATCTCCTGACCCTCTGTTTCTGAACCCTTACCCTTCAGATAAAGTACTTGAATAGTCACTGAATAAGAAAGTGACTCTAGTCGGGTGCTCTGGGGAGACGAAGCACCTCCGCTCAGTTCCTGGACTTACAGAATATGAGCTATCATATACACACTAGACTAAACAGGAGATACTAAGGGCACTTGCTCTCTGTTTTCCCAATGTATTTCTGGCCTTTGGGGTAGGATATCCCTTTCGGAAGAAGAGCTGGAATTCCTCAAAGGAACAGAAAGGAATTGAATGTTCTTGCCATTAAGCTATGGAAAAGGTAAAACAACTTTTCATCCTCTTCTCTCAGTTTTGTGAATCTGATCTTATTTTTTTCTGTAAATTTCTGAGAGAAAAGTCAAATGAAACATAGTGTTTTTAGATCTGTTGACTGTTTAACTTTTTTAATTGTGTAAGGAAGTGACAGTTGAGAGAGGGTATGCTTCAGTGTAGCAAAAGATCTCTAAATAAATATGGTTCATTTCACAAAATTGAGAGTAAAAGGGGGATGCTTTTATTTTGGCTTATTTGACTGATTAAATGAAAATAAGTTCTCCATACCTGCCTAAAAGTAACTTATTTATGTTTATGTCCAGCTTCTTGGTTCTCATGGAAATGTCTAATATGTTTAACGGAATTAAATACTTCTTAAGCTAAATAGCTAGGAAAATAAAGCATGGTTCAGGATATAGTTTCACTGATACAGTCACTTTTGTCAGGAGCTGTATATGTCTAAGGATTTACATGCATTTATTACACTATTTGATCTTGGGAATATTATATTTCAACCTCTGTGAGAATTTTCTTAAAGTCTGGGATCATCAACAGTCTTTTAAAGACAAAATGTAGGTGTATCCATGGACATAATTTAGTGGACTAAGCTTTATACATGACTTTATTTTTCTGAGTTAGAAAGGAAAGAGATGTTTTTAAAATATCCAGGGGAACATTGTGCTCTCATACACATAGAGCAGGATACCGAAAAACAGATGTATTACAAGTTCATTTTATGCAATTATTATCTATACTCCCTGTGATGTAACAAAGAGGAATCCTTACTTCCCGTTCTTTTACATGCTCAGGATACTTCCTGAAAGTACAGTTTTATTTCGATATATAGTTACTACTAACTAGTAGTAACTACTACTGTGAAAAATAAGCTAATTAAAATAGTGTTAGGAGGGTATAAGAATATCATTGTGATGATTCCGTACATTCCAGTGATACATTCTTTTAACATATGTCTCATTTTAAAATATGTCTCATTAATTTTTCCCTAATTGTAAAAGATTAAATTAACAACTTGGTGTTGCCTTATGAACACAATTGCCCATTTGTCAAAAGTAATCTGTATTTACTCTTCAGAGAGTACTGACTCATTACATTTTCTTACTGGCTATTTTATAAGATCGTGGATCCCATATATAAATTTGCTGTTTCCTTTATAATAAACCTAATGCCCAATTACTAAATTCAGTGTAATTTCTTTTTCTCCGGTATGTAATAAAGCAACATTTTTCTCAGCATGGGCAAAAAAAATTTCTTTTCAAACTCTGCTCTGAGAAGAATAACCAGAAAGCTTTGATTAATGTTTTTATTCTGACTGTGTTATTACACAATATTGATCTTCAAGTAGCAGCCAGAAAAGAATTCTGCTATATGTGCACCTGCAGATCACCAAAATCTTGCTAAAGGCCTTGGATTCCTTGCTAATAAGTGTCCATATATTTATTATTTTACTGGAAGCTCCACATTAACATTATTTTCCACTGTTTCCTTGAGTAACCTTGGAAGAGACAAACTGAGCTTTCACAAAACATATAATTAGTATGTCACATTCAAAGATGGTAGTTTAATTCTTTGAAAAGATAGACAGCATAATTTCAGATCTGTTTTTTTTTTTTTTTCAAAGGTTATACCATAGTCTTACTGGCATTTGGTTCATATTTATGCAACACTTAAGATGACACAAAGAAACAAAGAAAAGAGTGTAAAAATAGAAAAACTTTATGTATGACTGATATTTCTGCCCCTGCAAAATGCCTGATGAGAGATTTCTTTTCAGTACCAATATTGCAGGTGCCAGCATTGTTAAAGCAGGTAACTCTATGGAATACACCATGTTGCTGAAATGCAGCGCTCTGGTCCCCTAGCTGCGCAGGTGCTCTCTGCACAACCCTATGAAAGCCAGAGATGAGAGGGAAAAATGATATTTTTGTATATTTCAGTCAATTAGAATACCATCTTCAAAAGAAAGACTTAAGAGATTATTGTGGACATTTCCATGCAGAAGCAGCTTTCCGCTTTTGATTCTACAGAGCACTTTGGGAACATAGATTCTGATGGAACTTAGTTGCCTTATATAATGACAAACCGAGGAGCTTGGTTTGTTATAACAGAGAATTATGTGCCCATAGGCGGTGCCTGGAAAATGAAGAAACACATTTTTTTCTAAGGTTTCCGTGTAACCTTTTGCCACAGCAAATCCCACAGGCCCTCTGAGTTTTGAGGAACAGACAGCTGGGAGACGATATATTTTCTTTTCTTTCTTTCTTTTTTTTTTTTTCTTCTACTTTTTATGTGGCAGAAAGCCAGAGTTTGTCCTATATTTTGATGTGAAAGTGAACACAGAAATAAAGCCTGAAAATGTATTTTTAAATTTTATTCAATGTAAAATTCAGAATTATGCACATGACTGCCTAGTTTATATCAGTACAATAAAACCATATTGGCATAATTCTGTGATATCTTAGTGGGTGATTTTACTTCCAATCATTTGCAGGTGCCTGGAATTTGCACCCATTATTTCAGCAGGGAGGAAGCTATATTTACTCTAAAATTACTGGAAATTCTTATTTTCCACATTACACTTGTTACACTTTGTTTATCAGACTTTGCCCTATACCTGTTCAATGGCTTTTACTGATAGTTTCCTGCAATTCACTTTTCATGTTAGTACCAAAGATTTGGGATTTAATCTTTCAATGGCTTGTACCTAGCATATATATTTCTAATTCATTAAAACATTAAAAATGCTAATACACTAAGTCAGTTGGGTTTTGTACACTTTGAACAAAGTAAAAGACCATGTAAATCGTGAGACAGAAAAGAAAATCATCTTTTAACTTTCATCCTTCTACTTTCCTCTTTCAAAGGTGGAGTTAAATTACAAGCAATTAATTGATGCAAATTGTCACAATTCTTTTCCTTTCTATTTAAGTATACCTTTTTTTTTAAGGTTTTGCTTAAAGGTTTTACTTTTTGCTTAACTAGATTTCAAAGCTTCATAGCATACAATATTTCTCCAAAATTACTTTGAGGATTCCATATGATGGTTGAGTTCTTCTGAATGTCTGCAATTAAATACTAAGCAAGCTTTATCTGTACACTTGAAATAACACTATTTCAGGAAAAAGTTGTAAGGAATCAGTTTAGGTGAACTGAACTGGAGTTAACCCCAGAGAAGTAAATGCCTGCAGATCTTAGTTTGTTATCGCAAATTCCTAAAGCTAAGCTATGGTAATCACCAGATCGGCAGAAATAACTGTTGAAAATAAATCAAATGTAGACGAGAATAGAGGCATTATACTCTTTCCTCATTCTAACTCAGCCTTTCCATACCTTCTAAAAAGTGCTTTGCGACTGCTTAAGATATTCATTCTTTAGCTTTCCCTTTCCTTTTCCTTTCCCTTTCCTTTTCCTTTCTCTCTCTTCCTCTGTTGTCTCAAATAATCTTACCTGCATCAGTGAACTGCTAGCCGCAAAACCTCTTGCTTGCACTGTGGTGAACCATTCCATTCCACATACTGCTTGAAGTGAAGAAAAAACATCAGCATAGAAGATCATTCTCTGTGCACGGCTGTGGTGCAAAATCATAGCAAGAATCTTGACATGGGACCCTAGTCCCTGCTCCAGCAAAAGATAATCAAATACACCAAGCTATTATCAGATATGACAAGTTTCATTAAAAAAAATCATAGAAAATAATAATCTAAACAGATCCTTTAGTCAGCTTGAAGAGGAACACAGCTCTTCTTGATGAGATTGTACAAGGGTAAGTATTAATGTGTGATGGAAAACACAGCTAGTGTTTTAAATGGTTGAATTCTATTTTCTTGTACTTAACATGATGCTCATTACTTGAAAGTTTAACATTTATGTTAATAAAATCTAGGAAGGTAAAATGAGAGTAAACAGTCTAATCCAGAGTAAAATGTATAGAT
>VZSV01000007.1:11617744-11639907 GCA_013398735.1 Nothocercus julius | reverse complement strand
ATATATATATATATATATACATACACAATCTAAATAAATATTTTCTAAGCAAAAGGTTTCTTCTCGAACAATGAACTTCTGCAATATGACAATTACTCTTTACCAAAGTCAGGATTTTTTGTAGAAAGAATTAACAGACAATTAACTTATTTTATGACCATTTATCACAACTTTTCCCCACCAGCATTTTATTTTGACATTTTTTTAGCTGAAATTTCTAGTTTTGCTATTTTTGTTTAAGGGAAAGAATAACAATTGCAAAAGAGAAATAAATTCACAGACAGAATCAAAACAAATTTACTGAAACATACAATAATATAAAATAAAGTGTTTGAGTTGGCTTGATTCATATTTTTATATTAAACTTCATATCAGAAAGATTTTGGGATTCTGATTTCTGATTTTGGGAAGCTCTATTGTCTTCAAAACATGGCTTAGGTTCATAATTTTCAATGCATGAAAACTTACTTAAAAAAAAAAAAAAAGTACTGTGTGAATTTAGACAGACTTAATTCCTTTTGGTTAGCTCTATCTGCAGTCCCTTTGATTCCAGAAGACACCTTATTCTAATTTTCTAATTACCCCTTTTATTGCAGAAACTGAGTATTTACACATAGAATAAACCAGGAGAAGCAGCTTGGAAATGGCTGTTCTAGAAAAAGAAACAAACAAAAACAAACAAAAACAAACCCCCACCACTCTTATGAAGATAAGCCTTAACAGGATACTTGAAGACAATGGGATTGAGTAGGTAGCAATTAATTCAAATGCATTAAAATTAATTTCATTTTTTTTTCTGAGGTACTTGGCTGTGTAGGTCTAACTAGAGAACAAAGCCAACAATTTTATTATATATGTTGACAGCTTTTACTCTGTATGTGCAATAAGAAGAGATCTCTTGTTTTTACATAAATATTTCTTAGGGCTCATATGCATAAAGTTGTTGCTCCGGGCCTACTCTATTCCATATGTCTCCCACTCTCTGGTAACCTCATGGTACATACCCTTACCTGGGCAAAATGGGAAGCAACACAACCTAGATGATCTTTCAATGAAGACAGCTAAGGTTACTCAAATTGCCTTGTGACTGCAGTGGTCTAAAAACAACCCATGACCAGCAACTGCAGGTCATTTGGTATTTGAGTTACCAAGTGCCTAAGATCCCTGTGTAAAACAAAACTTCAGATTGTCCAATTAGATTTTTTAGGTCAGGCTTTAGATTTCATTCTCCTTTTCTACCATCCACTGTGTGCAGCCACAGCACTTCAATATCATTGATCCAAGAAAAGAGAGAGGAATCACACTCAGAAAAACAGTTTTCTGGATCAGTGATCCAAATCTGCACATTCTCTCTCCATTTAACTTGAGATAATTTATAATGATTCTTGAAATAGGCAGTGTGATTTATGAAGCAAGCCTAAGTTTTCAGCTATCACAAGATTCCTAACATGGAAATATTGTGCAGGTTGAGCAGAAGTGAAAATATTGAACCAGATACACAGATATCAAAACTCTCACGTGATTTTTAATAAAGTCCCTCTATAGGTTAGCATTGTAATTGATTCTTATGTAATCAAGAGCAAACTGGAAAAAAAAAACACTGTGAGTAAAAGTTAAACCCTCATCACAACGCTCTCTGTGTAATGACCTGTAGGAAAGAAAAAGGCAAAAATCCCTAAATAATCCACAGCTTGTTCTTATATACTCCTATTGCTCATGATTTTACATACAGACGCTTATCATCATTAAAGTGTCTCTTTGATACTGTTCTTGCCTGAGGCCCTAGCAATTGGATGTTGTTCAAGCCAATCTCTTCTGCCACCATCACAGAAAACAGTCAAAAGGCTTTTTAGTGATGCATGAAAATACATTTTTTTTCCATTAATGTGATTTTTTTTCTAATTCACTTTTACTTAGTAATGCTCATTTGTACTATATAGCTCATTTGTGCTATACAGTAAATCCACTGAATTAGTATATGCCAGCTTCTCCATACTGAAAAGAAAAAGAAATAGCATCAGACCTGAGGGGAGAAAACAGTATTTTTGCTCAGATAAAACCAGGTGATTGAATATTGTCTTTTCTGACAGACAGGTCTTAGCAAATTTTAGGCTTTGTTTACGTTATCTGTTTATAGGTTCCACCAACACATCAAGACATATTCTTGCAAGCCCTGGTTTCCTTATGAGGTTATCTTTCCTCCTGTCTACTATTCACACAAGTCATATTCTAAAATTATGGCAGATTCCCTGACTGAGACAGTCTTTGGTGGGAGGCATCTGACACTGCTTGGATTAGTATATTGAGAAGTGCAGCCAGACCTTCCTGATAATCCAGGAAACCTTTTTTCTATGTTCTTTTTTATCCTCAGGTACTAGTGATAATTAGAATAATTGACTGACTGAGGGGGTGCTGCAGGACATGAAATTGCAAAAAGGGAAAATCATAAGAGTAGATATGAACTATTACAGTGTGAAGAAAACAGACATACGTATTAGTAGTTACCTGACTGTGGTAACACAGTTTTATGAACAAAAAAAAAAAAAAAAAAAAAGGAAAAAAAAAAAGTGAAAATCCTGAATAAGCACCAGACAGAATAGGAATTTTATGGTTCCACTGAATATGCTAGAAAATATCTGATAGCCCTTACATATGCATATACGGTACATATGAAGTACTATGAGGCATATTTTCCTCTATAAATATATAAATTCTTTCTGACTGACGACATACTTCTATAAACAATAGACTTACACTGCATACTAAGATACACTAGTGCTTTATGGGGATACTTAAAACATTCAGCTAGACTCAGAGAGCTTATCTGGCAAGATGCTGATAAGCACGTCTCTTGTGCAGCTGCCTGCCCTTTCCCACTGGTCACACTACTGACTGCTCAGACTCTTGCAACAGTGGAAGAGATTTCACACTGATATTTTCTTGTTAACATAAAGGACCTTGTTTGTTTGGGGATTTGCTGGAAACTAGGACAGGAAAAGAAAGGAGAGGTTAATTGTTTGCAGTCCCTTTTAATTATTATCATTTTGGTCTGGTAGTAATAGGTCAATAGGTAGAGAGATCAGTTGACTTTGGAACTATTGTTGTGTAAAAGATGTCACATATCTTCAAAGAAGAAAATAACTAAAAGTAGTTGGATTAGAACTGAATCTAACTAAGCAGTTGGATGGCGTCTCCATTTTCTTTGAGGAAAAAAAAATCACAAAAAAGTGATGAAATTTCCAGAAGTTGTAGGCAGAAGATAACAAGAGATTTTTTTTTTTTCCATTTGATTTTAATTTCAAACATGAAAATGTTATGTAGATAAGGTGGAAAAAAAAAAAAAAAAAAAGTGAGGCTCTCCTACTGGAATCACTGAAAGCAGTAATTGGCCTGGTCATTCTAATATGTACATATTGACACTGCTTTCTTTGACCACTATATATTTTACAACAATACAGACATTCTGTTGCAATACAGGTAACTTTCAATTAGTAATTCAAAAAGGATCTTGTGCATGTACAGATAATTCTAAAGCATTCCAAAAGATTAAAAATACTGCAGAGGAAATCAGTAACAGGAATTAACTTCAGTGGACTGTGTCTGATAGGTCCCCCCCAAGAGTTAATAGGAAGTGACATAGAAACATTTAGAGACAAGGTTGTCAGTACATCTGCTGTACATTTGACAATACGTAACTTTCTGTAAAAATTCCATCACCTTGCCTTTCATTCATTGCATATGTTTCACTATGTTGTCATATATTGTCTACTAGACCCTTAAGTAGTACTATTAAATGAGACACTAAAGATCTATGATGAGACTTAATTGAGGGAGAAGACGGAATGAACAATATATACCAAGATATTTGATAGACTGAAAAGCAACATTTTTTTGCTTATCTCCTTAATTTTTCTTGTTTATTTTATTTCTATTGTCTTTTTTTTTATAGAGATGGGATGATTATTTCATTCAATTTGGTCTTGCATCATAAAAATCCTCTTGAGTTCTGAGTAAAAAATCTTACTACTGTTTTATAAATTTTACGGATTTTGAAAACATTTTCTAAGGGTTTCTTGGCTTTGAGAAATACACTTTAATATATGACATCTATTATACAAACCCTAATTGGGTCAAACCCCAATTGAATAGCATTTCGAATGTTTGCACTCAGTGAATCTTTTCAAAATTTACACCAATGGTAATGGAATTTCAAGTGATCTTGGGTAACATGTTGGAATGTCTGCCACAAAGGTTAAAATGCTTTCTTACGCTATGTACTCACATATTTAAAAGAAATTGCTTAAAGGAAATTGGATTATAAATAGACGAATGGAAAGCAGTAATAAATGAAATCACAAAATGAAATTTAGGTATGATTTCAAATTAATTTTATAGGAAGGTAATGACAATGATCCATTAGGTAAAGATTAGTGCACAATGAATGAACAGATACCAAAAGGGAAAAAGCTCAGAGATCTAAATTTGCAGCCATATCTTAGCCCATTTTTCTTACCCATGCCTTTAAGGCTAATAAAAGTCCTGTGTCCTCTGGACTCATTGAGATTTCTCTCATTGATTTTAGAACTTCACCTTCTATTTTTTTTTTTTTTTTTAGACTAGGATGACTGATTTGTTCATGAATCTGATCATGAATATATTCATGAAGGTCAGCATTTCTCTTTTTTTTCTATGATTGAGATAACCACTCAATTTATATTAGTTTCTTCTTTTGCCCATGTTTTCTACAGAACATATTTGCAGAATAAGTGTCAGACCCTAATTTTACAAATAGTGTTTGATGAGTAATTCTTCTGCAAACAGACCTGCTCCTTTCAATAAAATTACTTATAAAAGCTTTTATTTGCTAGGACTCTTATATGTTAAGAGTGCTGACAAAGGGGAGAAATCCTTAATGACATAAAGCTTCTCTCCATGGTTTTTCAGAGCAGAAATGCAACTAGTTTAGAAATAGGTAGAGTAGCTGTTTGTAATTAAAGATGATATCTTTCTGTGGGTGGACTTTAGAAGATGCTCTCCCCCTCTTTTTTTGGTTTAAGAAGAGACCGCGTAGCAGTACTTGTGTCTTTGAAATCCATGGTGGGTTTTTATTTATTTATTTATTTATTTATTTATTTATTTATTTTCGCTTGTCTGTAATAAATCGCTCTATTATTACTATGTCTTTTTTCTCCTCTGCTATGCAAGATGTCACAATAGAAGTGATAATTATTTTACAAATGTTTTTAGTGGGCTGGATTGTTATGTCTTTCCCCTCTGTAATTTGATTATACCCTGAGTTCTGTAACCTGATTATATCCTGAGTTCTGTAAACATGTGGTGTCATTAGTTTTCTTGGGAGGAATAAAATGATGATTTTTCCGGAATTTTTCAGGTTAAAAAGAAAAGCAGTTAGTAATCATGTTCACAGAATAATCCTTAATTTTCAAGCCTTTTTTTTTTTTAGGGGGGGGGGAGAGGGCGGGATGTATCTGATGTTTTTCTGGTTCACCCTGCTTGATTATGTGATTCTCTTGGTCTTGTACAATTTAAAAAGTTCGATTTTGGCAGATGACATTCAAACACTAGGAACAAACCCTTAAATGTTTCCACAGCTCCATTTAAATTACCATTGATGAGTAGGAGCTGGTAAAATCATAGAATCATAGAATCCTTTAGGTTGGAAGGGACCTTTGGAGATCATCCAGTCCAACCTCCCTGCACACGCAGGGTCACCTAGAACATGTTACAATGCTTTTGTTTTTTTTAACAGCTACACATTTACTCAGTGAAAAATTTCTTTTCAGCCATATCAATTTTTTTTTGTTTTTTTAAGTGTTAATATTGATTACATTTAGTAAGTGCTTTTCCATTCAGGGAAAAAAAAAACTTTTTAAATATTAAATATATAAAAACTATTTTTAACTATTTTTAATTATTACATCTGTATGGATTCCAACAAATAATTTATTATTTTTTTCAGCAGACTTTTGGTGGGTACTCTATAAACATAATGCCAATTATTAATCTCCATTATTTAGATTTTTTCAGTTTTTAAGAATAAATCTCAACATGTAATAATAAATGTTAAATGGGTTGAGACTTTATTTTTCTGCTTTTTTGAAGGAGGGAAACTATACTTGTATTTTCTAAATTATATTTTATTAGTGGGCTAGCTGAGTTGAGTTTATTATGCTAATTGAAAAAAAAAATGATGAAGTCTGCAGTACTTCCTAGATTTTGCTCCTTTGATAAAAATGTGTCTCTAGTACAAGAAAGCTTTATTTCTGAAATCAGTAAAGGTTGCTAAAGCCATTACTGTTATTTTCAATAACCTTTATTTGCAACAGCTTAATAGAGCTTTTAAAAAGTCATTTTTACAGCAGGATATGTTAGCTAGCAAGATAGAATTTTGATTCATTAAGTGCTGCTCACTGTATACTAATAGAGGAAATGGATGAGAAATGAAAAGAGAAGTTTGTACTTGTCAGTCATCATTTACTGAGAAAAACAAGCCATCTTGTCAAAAGGTACAGTTAAAAGAAAGTGTGTGCTCAGCCATCATTACAAACAGAAGGAGAAGCACAGATAAGAAAATGATACAGTAGGTGCAAAAAGGAGGGCTATGAGGTTAACCGGAGATCAGCACTTTGTCTGCTTCTCCAGGTATGGAATTTATCATAAAATTGCCAGTCTGCTGCGCCCTTTCAAGAGCTTCTTAATGACTGGTCTAGAGCAGCATCGCAGTCTCAGAAGCGGCAGTCAGCCTTTTTGATCTTAGGCTGGCATATGCAGGATGAAGAAGTGAGTTACAGGGGAAGGCTGGCACTTGAGAAAGAAAGGGTGAAAGCCCTTTGCCCTGATCTTCCTTGAGATAAACATGCTGTTGAAGTCTTTCCTGAGAAATGGAGTGGTTCATGATGTGTGTCTTGGCTGACAGTCCACCCGCACTGGGGGCTCTGAGTCAACCTCATAAAAACCATAGGGAGTGTGCTGGCTTTATTTCATCGCTCAGACTGCATAGCAGGTTCCACTCCTGCTCTGTCCATTGCACATCTGCCTGTCAGCAGCTCAAACCAGACAGTGAGTTCCCATTACTAGAGGAAAGTAATGATTATCCTACAACCTGCATAACTTTGCTGAAAAGCATGACTACTGGTAACCCCTAGTTATACAATGGAGTCATAGAACATCATGTATATAACCGTCCGTAAATCTCCTTGCCAGGAGCAACTAATCTCTCTGTCACTGAGGAGATGACCTCTGCCAGTGAAACTGAAAGCCAGAATCAGATTGTTCAGCTCAACAGACCTACATCCTATATTTCACTTTCTCTGTGGCAATCTCTGTTCTCAGCTGTTTTCCCCTGCATTCTCGTGCAAATCAGTCTGTTTACAGTGCTTTTGGTTTTATTACTCCTTGACTTTAGAGTTAGAAAATGAAAGATTGAGTCTTGCAGACGTGCACAGGAGTAAATTCACTTATTGCATGTCATTTCATTACCTCGTGGGAAAACTAGCTCTCGTAAAAAGCTCTGTGCTTGTTAATGTTTTCAGGATCAAGCCCTAAGCAGCTTGACTATTTTCTATAGTTGCTTTACTATTTGATGCACATAGAGTTATGCACACAGATTTAGCGTGAATGTAAGGAATGGATCTTGGTCAGGATTCCATTTTAGGTTACTCTAAGACAGTAAGAACTGTGCTGTAATAGACACTCTTCTCTGCTTTGTCACGTTATTAATCTTCTTATATTAACAGTTTTATGGGAAGAATTTTACATAGTTAAAAATACTTTTTTTCTTACGTCATTTCCAAACAGATTTAGTGGTATACATATCTCCTCAATAAGGAAGAACCCACCCTGCCTTAGACCTTAGTGAAGCAAAAGAAATTAGCCCTGCACTCATTCCAATCCTACTCCACTTGGCCTCTGAGTGATTTAACCTGAAATTTAGGCTAACAAAGAGTTAGTTTCAGCAAGTTAATATTTCCTGCTCTAATAAGCCAATAGGAAACAATTGTTATTTCCCCCACCAAGGAAGAGTATTTTAGGCTGCATACTAAGACATGACCTTACTGTACTAACAGCACAATTGGCTGTGTCCCATGGGCACACTTTAGTCCTGGCTATACTTAAAATTCTTTTGAATTAAATGTTGTATTTATACAAAAAGAAAACAATCCCAAAACAGTGTTTATAGGACAATAATTCAATAAAATACAGTAAATTTCAGCATTTGGACTTTAGAATAGTTAAAGCAGGTACTGCAAAATAAGATCTGTAGAAAGTATTAGATAGTGTTTATTTACTCTTTTATATTTATACATATATATATATTTATTATTGTTATTATTTTTAGGTTTGAATTGGGTTACTCAAATGCTTATTCTCCAGACTGCTAAGCCAGCATTCAACAATATCACACAGGTAAGTGAAATGACAGGACATATGCGAAGCTCAGTGCAGTTAGAACAGTTACACCAACTGAGGATTTTCCTTAAACTGTTTGAGAGGAAATTACACTTGAACAAGGTTATGATGACAGTATTCATTTTCCTGCACGGCTCATTTCATGCTAACCTGTTAACTAAGAACAGAAAGTAGTATAATATTCTAAAAATGACTGTAACAATCAATATTTTTACATTTGTCTGGGAAACATAATACAAAATGAAGCAGAAAGTGAGTGAACTATTGTGTAAATTCATCCACCTACTAGTGTATGTATGTGGAGATTGCTTGCAGCTATGCTTTGTGACAGCACAAGAGTTTACAATACATTCTCAGTGCTGTCACACACTAGTCACAACAAAGACACTCTTTTATTTTTTTGGCATGTAAACATTAGCAGAAGTGATTTGATTAAAAAGCTGCACTAACTTCTTTAAAAATATTTTCCTTTGAAACTATGCATCTGAAAATGGGTTGTATATTTCCTCTGAGCTTTCCAGGATTCTGTTACACTAGGTATTACAGAGGGTAGAGCTAAAATATGGCCACTGGCCCAAGAAGAATACAAACTAAACACAGAATAAATAACAAAAAAATGTGGACAAATGTAAAAGAACAAGAGAAAATATAACAATGTTGGTAAGCAAGATTGGTAGTGACTTCTGAAAGTTTTTTGTGTAGCTGTCACTTTTTTTTCAGATATCACAGAAGAGTTCTAAGTTGTCTGATAAAAGGAAATAAGCAAATGCTTCTGAAAAGTCTATCCCACTTTATCAGACATCATAGAAAAAAAGGAAATATTGTAAGTTTGATAGAAATAATATGGTCTATGATGCTTTCTGATATAGGACTGGGAGTCAGCAACACAAAAAACATTAAGATATGCATTGATTGTGGCTAACGCTAAAAGAAAAAAAAAAAATGTTTGAGAAAGCCTGAGAGAGCTGGGCCTTCTCAACCTGAAGAAGAGAAGGCTGAGAGGGGACCTGATCGGTGTATATAAATACCTCAAGGGAGGCAGTGAGGATGATGGGGCCGGCCTCTTCTCAGGGGTGGCCAGCGATAGGAAACGGTCACAAACTGAAGCATCAAGAACTCCACAAGAACCTTAGGAAAAATTTCTTGCCAGTGAGGGTGACAAAGCACTGGAATGAGTTGCCATCTTCAAAACCCGCTTGGACGCAATCCTGTGTAACATGCTTTAGGTGACCCTGTGTGTACAGGGGACTTGAACTAGATGATCTCTCAAGCCGCTTTCAACCTTAATGATTCTGTGAAAGCTCCAGTGGAAAGAGTGTAGGTGATACGATGAAAACAATGGTTAGGAAATTATGCAGACTATTCTACTCAGGTATGAGGATGGATATGCTTGCATATGTCAAGGTCAGAAAAGCAAATTCTTGTAAATCAGTCATGAGTCAACTCCAACATGGACAAGAAGTTTAGTCTAAGCAATAGTTAAGAAAATCAAATGTTATAGTTGTCATCAAGAGAAAAAAATTGTTGCGCAATTTAGTGATAACCTGCATTTGAGTCCAGACAGAGAAGATCCCAGAAAATGAGTCCTAAATGAAATGGCAACTTGAAGGTGGGGGTAGTGTTCACAGAGATCAAAATATGAATTTGTAGGGATGATTTGGTGGAAAAGACTGATGTAGTTTTGTTTATATTGAACTTGTACTGTTGGTCAGAAGTAAATGAAGAGGTGTTGAAGAGATAGCTCAAGATTTATTTAGTTTGGACAGAATAGATAGGCTTCACATAGGGAAGTAGATTTTGAATTTTCAGTATTTAGGGTGGTATCTGAATTTAAACTTGTTGGTAAATCTGCCCACATAACAAAATGTAGAATGAAAAGATAGGACAACCTAGAACCGAATGTCCATATTTAGATGGACAAAGGAATACTTAGTAGAAAAGGAAGAGGACTGGCAGAAGGAAAAAGGATAAATTTTAGGAATAAATACCTAACATATTTTGTCCAACGGAATAGAAAGTTCAAGCAAAATAATCCTGATTTTTCATTAGGAAGTAGTCTTTACAGATGGGAGAGAACAGGTTTTTATTAGGGCCTATCTAGAAAAAAAAAAAAATAGAGAAGGGAAAAAGTGTTTGATTTCTTATATAGTACCTAAACCAAACAACTAGAAAAATATTTTATGTTAACCAACCAGTACCATTCATTATCTGACAAAAATTGCTTAGAAGAATGAAAAAAAAATTACTCAGGTATCAATTTTCATTGTTTATTTATCCAAGTTCAACCTTAAAACACTAATTAAAAATTGAAAATAAATATTTATGTATTCTCAATATTTCCATCTTTTTTTCCAGAAGATATCGTTCATAAATTCTGCCCATAATTTGATTTAATTTTTGTGTTTTTTTTCTCCCTCGGTTTTCCAATAACAACCTAGTTGTAGTTTAAGGCCGAAATTTTGGCACTTTAGATAATGACTAAAAGTAATGCATTCAATGAAAGAGGACATTCACGCTTGGACATTCATATGTGGGCATTCAGATATAACAGCAGGTGAGTTCTCGAAGATGGAGAGATCATGAGATATGCACATGAAAATGAGCCAGAGGACAAAGAACGGTTTTAGAAAGACTAACAAGGAAGAGGAGGAGGCAAAGAAATTTTAAGAAATGTGGTGAGGTAACTGAGACAATTAGAGACAGTATAGGGGAGTAGACAAAGAAAAAAAAAGAAAAAGAAAACTTTCTGCCAGGGGAAAAAGAAAGTGTGTAAGGTAAACCCAGAGAAACAGGAAGGTCAAGTTACATTTTTGAACTCTCTTGAAAAGAATCAATAAATTCTTGTGCTGGGATGGGAACAGAGGCAGAGAAAGGGGCCCTTGAAAGCTAGTCTGGCATATAGAAATGTGCTCAGGGTTGTGAATCTGAATCTGTGATTTCAAAGAAGTGTTAGTTCATAGCAGGGAAGAAATGACAGAGGAAGGGAGGAGGTATTACAATTGCAGGACATTCTCCAAGACTAGGAGCAGAACTAGTAGATATTTAGATTTTATTTAGGCCATGGAACAGAAGAAATATCTTATAAAGGAGAAACTGAATATGGAGGAGAGGGAATTATGGAGACATAGGAGACATATATCATTGTAAAAAAAAATAAGAAAGAGGGAAAAGAGAATAAAGAGTACACACAGAAAACCAATGCTGATGGTTTACAAATCAATGAAAGTGTGAATTGAAAAATATATGTATTTGAGTGAATGAGAAGGAGTAGTGCCTATAGGAAAGGAATTTAACAAAAGGAAAATCAGAAACCAGTATTTTAGGAGATAGCCAGCTAGTCCTGAGTAACTGTATTATTACATAAAGTTATCTCTGTTTTCCCAGATAGAGCATTAGCAGGACTAAGTGGCCCAGGTGAAGAACAAATTCTGGGCATAACCCACTGGGCAGTGATTTAGAAAAAGTCTGTTCTGTTCAGTCCCCTTTCCAGTGTGAATGGACCTTTTAGTAATCAGGAGAGTTGAAGCAAAGCCATAGGTCAAATAAAATGTTGAGGGTGAGGGAACTTTTGGCTAACATTTTGGAAAAATATTAGTGGGAAAAAAAAGAAGTTTCAATCCCGAACAAAGTAATCTAAAAGAAGAAAAGCAGAATTTTTAACTCTCAAGTGCTGTTTATCCACTAGTTTTTAAGATAATAAGTACTCAATAAACCTAGTAAGGAAAACATTTGTAAATAGTGTCTAAGTACATGAAAGAGGATTAGCTCTGCAAAACAGTTTCTGTGTTTGTTTTGTTGCCAAAGTCTGATGACAGTTCTGTTGTAGGTCTGGGATTCAGCAAATTGTTCAAGCATGTGTTTAACATTAAGAAGCTGAGTAACTCCAAAACTAAAACAAATGCGTACCTGTCTTGCTGGATCAGGCATGATAAAGATTAAACTGAAATCTTTGGGACATTCCTTCCTCCTTCCGTCACTATGATATTCACAATTTCCCATTAATATAATAAGCTGCACTATCAGGATTTAGAAGGAAAGGTATTTAAGTAAAGAAATATTTTGTAAAAGTAAAATGTCAGAGAAAAGAGCAAGGAAAGATGTTTACAAGTATTCTTATGATGATTAAACACTAGATCACCAGACATTCAATTAAATATTGACTAAATTTATTTTTATTTTTAATTATTTTTATATGGTCAATATTTAATATGTTTTGATAGAACAACAGACAGTTTAATTCTCCCTGACATTGTTATAAACTAGTTCCACTACAAGATTTCATTTTTTCTTTAATCTCTTGCTTGGCTAGACTCTCTTACTTGGCTAGAAGTAATTGTGACTGCCATGAAGTCAGTGTTCTCAACTCTTGGCACGAGGATGGTTGATTCTTTGGTTGATTCATTGTCAGTGGGACTTAGTGGAATCTGAGTGGCAACAGAATATAGGATTTGTATTGTCTATTGTTGCAGTAAGCCTGGCAGTATATCTTTGACAAATCATTTAACTCAAATTTTCCTATCATTTGGCAATTTACTGACAATGAGAGTTAATTGAGGTGTCACAAAACTTCCTTTACTTACTTTGAAATTATGAAGGCATTGTCACTAATTGTAAACAATGGTACTAAACCCAAGAAGAAATAAATTTCTCTTTTTGTTTGCTGCCTCAGGGTGGCTTATGGGATTCTGTGGAGTGAAGACAAGAAATGACAGTCAGCAGGCAAATATAGACCAGGTTGCCATTGTCCCTCCCTCCCAGCTCATTTTGCTGATCTAGTTCACAATCAGTCCCATTAAAAATAAATAAATAAATAAAATAAAGTGGTGTGGATAGAGAAAGCTTGTAGGGACACCTTGAATCACAGAATCACAGAATAATCACAGACACAAACATGGTCACTTAGAGGAGTAGAGAGGAGACTCCACAGCCTCTGTGGGCAAACTGTTCCAGTACCCTGTCCCCTGAAGTACATGAAACTACAGCCTTCGCTTAAAATGTACTAGTACTCTTTCAGACTTCAAAGGTTCTAATTCTGTTAAATTGCAGATGTCTTACATCTCTCTGTAAACTGTGGCAAAAAGTCTCATTACAGGTTTAATTTAGGAGCTAGAAGTTAGCAGAAGATTGCTGGGAAATACATATGTGAACCTTTCTAAAGTTCACAAAGGATGAAGACTTGATTAACAACGTCTGGTGATGAAAATGTTTTTGAGCAGTCTTCCTGATGTTCACCTCTCCTTAGATCAAGTGCTTGTGGATATTACCAATTCACTGTGTCATAGGCCAGGTTGATATATGCAACAGCATTTTTGGGTCGCCATAGCCTCCCTCGTTAGACAGTGGAAGACAATGCACTTTTAGACAGCATGTACAGTTCTAGAGATCATTTCCACCCTTTGGGATTTGTAGTTCCTCTCTCTCCAGATCAGTGCTAGATGTATGACTTACACCGAGGATAAGTAGACTTTTGAATTACCTATTTTAGTTAAGAATTTCAGATTATATTAAAAATGAAAGAAAAAATCATTAAACCATCATTAAAGTTAATTAAATAATAAAATAATAATAAAATTAATTAAATCATTAAAGTTATAGAAAAAAAGGCCTATCATTTTCAGCATCTAGGTTGGTTATCATTTAGTCGTATGAGTTGTTCAGCTGACTTCATTGGAAACATCTGCTTGAATTAAATGCTAACAGCAAAAATAAAGGTTTTACTGTTTGGAGCTGGATGTTGAATCCTTCCTTTGTAGTGACGCTAGGACTGCTTCTGGAACTGACCTCAGAGATAGGCAGACCTGGCTGATTTCATTGAGATGACTCATGCAATATGGTACCGATGCAGTAAATAGTAGATACAATTGCTGGACCATGGACACCTGGAAGCTGTAGAGAAGTCAACTACCCCTCAAAAGGGAGTGTTTCCATTTTTTTCAGTCCATGAGAGAGATCCAAAGGTGTTGAGGTGGCCAAGGAGGAAGATGTGTCATTCAGATGACACATGCATCTGGACTGATGAGTGCTCAGGGGACCAATATCAAGACCTCCTTGATGAGAGAGAGTTACTGCAGTGCATCTGCATCCTGTAGGATTTTTTTTTTTTCTTGTGTAGTCTCTTTCTGGATATCTCCTGTTTGCAACAGTAAAGCATTTGTATTGAATATGGACTATCAAAATATTAAGAATCCATACTCTGCGTGTGATTCTGTCATTTGGCTTGAACTTACCCTGCTGTTTCATATTATTCTTGATAATGCAAAATCTCATTGGGAAAAGAATGATACATTTTGTTTTCCATTTAAGACCTTGGAATTATTACAATGATATATCTGATGATATTTTGATGTCTGTACTACATTACCAAAGTATGCCTGTATAGCTGTTCTTGAGTCATATATTTGAGCTCTTTCTTTGTCTGAAACTTATAGAACTATGTTTTTCAATGACTTTACAAAATGTATTAAAAGCAGGAATATAAAAGGACTAGAAAGTCATTTTGAAGGACAATAAATGTATAATCTAGTAGAGTCAGCCATCAGAACTGGAGTGACAAGGTCACAGTCCTTTGTCAATAAAAGACAGGACTCTTCTGCTTCATTTTTCCTATCTACAAGAAGAGGGTGATAATGTTTATTCCCCTCAGTCTTGGGGATATTGTGATAAAATACTGAACTGTTTTAAAACACTTAAAGAAAATTTTAGAAAAGTGTAATTTTTAAAACAAGTATTGATATCCTTGTTTATTTGTTAAAGAATTTTGCAGGTGGTTAACCAGCTTGTTAAATTTTAATAATTAATAATTTTAATAATAATTGTATTAATGTATCTGGCAGAAATGAAAGTACCAATGAGGCCACTGCTTTAGTAATAAAGTACTAAATACCACTACCACCAAAAAAAAAAAAAAAAAANAGGTAATTTATTATGGTTGAGGCCATATCATATTGAGGTGTACCGAATCTGTAACTCCTTGAACACATTTGGGAACTGCTTTTACAGTATTTTTTACTGGTATTGTGAAAGGTATACTATATGGACTGCTCTTGGTGAGGCCATCTGAGTTACCAAGCTACGTTTGTACCCATCAAGAAAGATGTCCTCAGCAAAGTTCTTTAGTGATTGCAATAAGTGAGGTTAGAAGATGTTTCGATGAGAAGCTGTTCTGTGGTAGACCCATCTTGGAATTAATTCACTTAATTCATTTCTCATCTGTGCATGACTTTGCCACTCTTTATTTCCAAAGTAGCATTGTACAGTTTTGAATTGGGCTAATGTACAGATATCTGATGTCAGAATAATGTTGAATTAGTGCTTTATTATTTTTTAAAAAAAGCATGTTTTCACTGTTTTGCTTACTTAACTGAGATTTTTCAGCAAATGTGCCCCATTTAAGCATCTTCTAACTCAAACATACTCTGCTGTTTCAAAAGTATGCACTCAGCCTAGAGGAAAAGCACAGTTCAAGAATGGAGTCCCAAAATAGTATATTACTTGCATAGAAGGATATACTTGCATAGTATATGCTATTTTTTATGCAAAATACAGTATAAAGTAGGAGACTCTTACGGTCCTTTAAATAACAGGTCTTTAGGACTTTGTCATTCTGTTATTAACTGCACTTATGTGATATCTGAGAATCCTCTCAGATTCAGAAAGTACCATTCGGCAGCAGTAGCGTTGTAAGCTATAAATAATATATCTTAAGTTTTTTGCATAATGCTACTCGAAAAGTATTGCTGAAGGAAGGGTATAGCTTAAAGATTTAATTTTAATTTGATTTTGAAATTGAAATTGTTTAACAGTAAAAGTAGAACACAAGAAACTTTCTAACAGCTATAAGTATACAGCTGCTAAAGATTATTGACACAGGCTTTCCGTCAGCAGAAAAATTTATATGTATGAGAATTCACAGCTCATGAAAGATACTTAATTGACAACCTTAGAAACTAAAGTCTCTAGTTGGGTGAATTCACTGCAAAATTATTGTGTCTGTACTCCATGTATATGATGTGGTTAAAAACAAAAACAAATAAAAAAAAAGGGAACAGAAAGGTGCAGATGTTTCTGGTGAAAGTTAAGCTATACATTTAAACAGAAAAAAAGCTTAGTCTCACACTACACCATAGTAAAGCAGTACAAATATGCAATTAAGACACCAAAGTCAATGGAAGTGGGTTCTAGCTGGTATGGGAAGCATGGTGGTTCTTTGCCAGTGTCCATCACTGTTCCATATATTAATTACACATGGTTCATGGGGACAGAAGAATCTATGGCTGGAATACGCAAACACCCGACAAGAGAAAATTTTGTCTGATGCAACCTGAATAGCTCAGCAATAATGATGAATTAAGTAGCTATAGTTTAACTATCTAGCAAAACAAAGGACATTATACTTGCTATTTCTAAACCAGTGACGTACTCATAGATGTCACCACTGATCTAAATAAATCAGTGTAGCAACCGAGTAAGTCATGGCAATGCAATATCCATATGTACACCAGGAGGAGCACAGGAAGTGGTGCTAACACATAAATCCCATTTTAGATAACTACACTCCTGTCCACCAGAGAAGCACTTTTGAGAGGACTCTTCCGGGCATTTGAAAGGGAAATAGCTTTGCAAGTCTTTTGTTAATGATTTTACAAGTATCTTGATTTTTTCTCATTTGAAAAAGTTCATGCACAAGGATATTTTGCCACTCAAACTGACTGTTATATTTTATTTGCATGGCTCCAGGGCAGTGGGAGGACACACTAGGATTTGAACACTCTGCCTTTTTTTTATTGAAGGAGCATCCTGTTCCTCTATGAACTGAAAACTCACTCAGAAGTTACTTTTCACATGAAATAAATCTAAAAAGAAAAGATAAATTGTTTGTAATCATTCCCACTCCTACACATGTATTACAGAGGTGATGAGTGGAAATAATTTTGCCATTTTGTGTGAGTCTGTGTTAACTAAAAGCAATTGTTTTTCACATTAAATAATTATATCTGGAAATGACAACATATGTTGGCTCATAGGGATGTGAAACATCTTTTGAGCTCTTTATAATTCGCCTGAATGCCTTATGAAATCATTATGTATTACTTGTATTTTTGGATCTGCTTCTTCATTCAAAAAAAAAAAAAAGAAAATTAAAAAGCTAAGGAGTTTTATTTTAAACCACAAATGAATAAAATTATCAATATTTAAAATATACTAACACATTATTTTGTATGTGGTGATCATTAAACATCATTAAACTAAAATGTCCTTGTCATGAAATTTGACTATCCTATTAAATGTCTTTGTTTCCTACCAGATGTTGGGAAAAATAGCATAGGCAACTTTGTGATTAAGATCACATGAAGAAGGGGATATGATATTTCTATATATTTTTCTGTAATTACTTTGTTTAAATGTCGTTTCCTTGGGAATATCATTTTGTAAACCATCCAAGAGAGGACACATTACAGCTAAGCTGTTGGGAAACTTTATTCGGAATAGTTTTCCTTCCTGAGTACTGTTTCTTTTGAAGGTATGTGTTGTCTAATTTTTATTGGGATTGTTCATAACCAAAGTGTAGCTGGAGAACTGTTAAGTCAGCTAAGTTAAGTCAATCTGGTTTTTGTTTCATCAATAACAGCAGTTATTCTTGAACCCATCGAATATTGCTATTTGCCGCCTGCCAAGAGACATCTGTATAAAGTAGGAAGCAATGAAAACCAAAACTTATCCCCCTCAAAAAAAGCTATTTCATCTTCCATTCATTTTCATACCAGGAAAAAAAGTTATAGAAAACCCTTTAAAAGCACCTGAGACCAGCGTTTTTTTTAGGTCGTCTAGGCCAAATGAAGTCCACTTGCCATGTCTGTTCTCAGCAGTGACCATATGCTGTATCTTCTTATCAGCATCCCATGCTTAGTGCCTGTCAGTATCACTGTAAAAGTTTTGTTTATCTAAATTCATCTCAAGGTTCAGGAAGCAAATATACAGCTGCCATTACATCTAGAATTAGATCTTTAGAGATTAAAATGACTTCTGCACCTTATTCAGAACTTCCATTCTGAAATAAACAAAATGCAGCCCATCAGAATTTGCAGCCTGTGTTTATTGCTTAAATATGGAAATGTGAATAACTGTGTACATTTATTAGAGGAAAAAAAAAAAAAAAACACTCTCTATAGTAGTTAAATGTTATTTTGGTATTAGGTAGTGAAGGTATATTTTATAGTTTTGAAATGTTAGTCAAGAAAAATATGTTTTTTGAAAGAGTGAATACCAGTGCTAGAGAAATCAGCACTTTGGGTGGGAAAAAAAAAAGACAAAAAAAAAAAAAAATTACGTATTGAAAGTAAAATATTATACCATCACTGAAAATCAGTAAACATCTACTGTTCCCATTTGACAGTGATTCAGAAAGGATCTTTCCAGACTCTAGAGACAGCAATGGCAAAAGCCTTTTCTTTCTTTTTCTTTTTTTTTCTTTTTTTCTCTCTTTCTTTCTTTCTTCTTTCTTTCTTTCTTTTTTTTTTTTTTTTTAGAATAATGTCATGCCTTCTGCTAGTTTTCACTTAGAAGGACTAAGATCATGTCTGTTTCATGATATAACTGATTATNTTTTTTTTTTTTTTTTTAAGAATAATGTCATGCCTTCTGCTAGTTTTCACTTAGAAGGACTAAGATCATGTCTGTTTCATGATATAACTGATTATAATATTATACTGAGCCAATTTTTTTCTCTTATCCACAAAGCTGTGGAAAATGGATTCAGTAATACATTTCTTTTAATGAGTTTATTTCTTGTTCTCTTCCATATTAAGAGTGATTGCTTTCCCACAGCTTGAACTCTTTTGATGGACACTGTTGTTTACCAAATCAAATGGTTATTGATTTGCCAAAAAGAGGTCTAATATAGAAGTCTAAGTAAGTGTGTTGCACAGCTAAGAAGAAACTCTAAAAAAGGCAAAGTCATTCATACTGCATTGGCAGTCACATACCTAACGCAAGATTGATTTTTTGACTGTGTTTCCAGTCATATTTCTTCATGCTTTTGCATATTTTAAATATCAGGCATCAATTAAAAACCTATTTAAAATTTATAGTACTAAATTTTGAATGTTTTCCTTTATTTTTTATGTTTTTGTATGTTTTTAATAACAGCTTTCAATCAAAACTCATTTTTATTTTAGATCTGTATTGCACCAGCAACTATCTGTGGTATATTTCATGCTCAAAATTGCCCAGAAGACAATGTGCTTCAGTACTTTTCCAGATTGATTAGCACAAGAGGCAACAGCCACAAACTGAAGCATAGGAAGTTCCACCTGAGTTTGAGGATAATCTGCCTGACTGTGAGGGTGATAGAGCCCCAGGGGAACAGGCTGCCCAGGGAGCCTGTGGAGTCTCCTTATTTGGAGATAGTCAAAATCCGCCTGGATGCAATCCAGTGCCACATGCTCTAGGTGTCCCTTCTTGAGTGGGGGGTTGGACTAAATGATCTCTATAGGTCCCTACCAACCTTAACCATTCTGTAATTCTGTGATTCTGTAATCGATGGACTTAATGTTAGTCTGTGTTAGGAGGGATTCCTGCATAGGAACTGATATTTTACTACTCACTGATATGTTACTACTATTTTTGAAGCAAGATTGAAGTGTTACTTTACATGAGTGCAAGCTGCACAATTTCTTCCTCTCTGTTTTTAGATTTAGAAGTCTAAATGTCATCACTCTTATATTGAATAGGAATTAACTTGCCAAGTAGCAGAGTTAGGTTAGCCTATGTATTTAAAATTGAAGGTATTTTTATGTGAATTATAGCATCAGAATGAAGTCACAACAGAATTAGAAAAATTCTCATCAACAATCCTACAATGCTGATCCATGATTCTGATCTTTTTGGCCTATGTCTGACCTATGAAAATTTCTACAATTAGACTGCTGGCTTTATAGTAGTTATAGCTTTAAAAATTGTAATACCTATATCTTTTAAAAATTGTAAAAAAGACAGATGGGAATACAAAATAGATTTAATTCAGTGGAGAATCCTAAATCCATAGTTTAGGGTTTAGGGAGCAGAATATTCTTAGGTTACAACTATACTAGTTAATTGAAAGGTACCAGAGAGTGGTCTCAGATACATTTAATTATTAATATAAATATACCTTTGAGGTGCAGACCTCTTCCCAGGCCTGCTTAGGCCTTTTACATTACCAAAGTACTGGATAAAAAAATGATTGCATATATATGTTAGATATGACCAGCCTTATTAAAGTACTTAGAAGTAAAGACATACATGTTGGCATTGATATCTTTGTCTTTAGATATGTGTATGTATGGATACTATATCAGTGCTAGTCATGCAAGGCTTTATGTGTGGGGAAAGAGGAATTTTTAGGATGAGATTGATCCCACTTATATTAGATATTTACAGTTAAATGAGGGAAAACAGGTGCCTTCCTTCATTAAATCCACTGCAACTCTGAACAACAAACATGAATGTAGATATTTATGCCTGTTATTAAGTTGGATACTACTGGCAGGTTCTGGACTCCAAGCAAGCTTAGGTGGGAGACGAACTGCTAAGGGGTTTCTCTTCAGACTCAGAGGTATCTGTATTTTCCTAGGTAGCTTAACTTCCTCTTCTGCAAAGAAGTGCTCTCAAGGAAGAAATCGCTACCTGTTTACTTACCGCTATTTGCGTGACACCACCACCTGGCCAGCTTGAACAAATGGGCCTTCCCACCTCTGTGTTTTTGTCTTTGATTCTAACAGTGAACATCTGGATCTGCAATATGATAGGTTAGATGCCAAGGCAGGTTTTCTTGCAGACATTGCAAGAATCAGGATTTAGTACCCATATATTTTTGAGCTCTGGATTCTATATTACTTACATAATGTAATTTACTGATCCTTTCATATTTCTGTGATAATCTTGTGATATGTCTTTTAGGTAAATTTCGTTAGGCTTAAAAAAGTACTTTTGAATAATACCATTGATGCACAGAAAACTTACTTTGTTAGTAGCAGCATTTAGTTATGTCTCCTCCTTAGAATCTAACCATGCAACTGTGATTTCAGCTATAAGATAATTTAAAAAAAAAAGTTTTGGTCAAAATACATAAGGTATTACATTACCACTAGACTCAGATATCTGCTATTTTAATTATTCAGGTTCCATTTGTTAAGAAAACAAGAATGTTATGCGTCTATAAATGATTGCATCCCATATCAGAAGTAACCTTACAGAAAGCTGTGCTTGTTGTGTATTAAACTGACTCTGGGTAAAGGGAAGGCTAAAATAACTGCTCTGGGAACATGTTAAAACACCTGGATGTGACCCTGTGCCATGTGCTCTAGGTGTCCCTGCTTGAGCAGGGGGTTGGACTAGATGATCTCTAGAGGTCCGTTCCAACCTCAACCATTCTGAGATCCTGTGATTCTGTGATTAGTGGTGCAATTACTAGACAAGAAGACCAATAAAGAAGATCAGTAAATGAAATTCTTTTTTTTTCACTTCTAGTAAAATCCATACCTTTCAGAACTGCTCGTAAAATGAAGGAGGAGGGATGGACATATTACAATTTATTGCAGTTTGGGATCTATGACTCTTTAATCTGTTTAGAAAACAAAACACACTATGTCTAGCCCTGTACAGATCTCATTCAGATAAGTTTATTATATTTTAAAAGACTTGAATTAATGTATTCTGAAGAAATCAAAAATATTGTGTCTTGAATGTAGATCACT
>VZSV01000007.1:11602702-11617244 GCA_013398735.1 Nothocercus julius | reverse complement strand
TGTTTTACCATATGGTTATTTGTATCCATGAAGCAAAGCCACAATAAAATACACCAAGGAAACAATTTAATTTCCCTCAGTCAGTATTGACCAAACAAAAATTCCAGGTTTCTTAGTGAGAAGCTTATATATTTTACATAGATGAAAAGTAGGTTTTGTGCTGAATTACTTGACTATACTGAAAACATATGACATTTGGCAATATACTTGTAGGGATTTAAATTATAAAAGTTCTACTCCGATTCTTGGAGCAAATATTTTTTTTCCTATTTTATTCTCAGAGTATCTTATTATTATATATATATATTTTTTTCCATATATTCAAAGCAGAACACTGGGATTTTTAAATCTTTCTCTGTTTTGTTTGGCTACATTGAAATATTAATTCAGATGAGAAGAGATGTTTCCTCACATTAGAGATGCATCTGACCTCCTCTTAGATGCTAATCAGCTGTGATGATAGCTGTGACCCGGATATTCAATCTTTGTACACCCATAGGTTTATGAGCTGAAAAGAGGTAGATTACTGGACTGTTAGGGGTTCAGTGCTATAAAAAACCTTATTTCTTATAATCCCTTTGACTAAGGGATTACCAGTCTAATTTCTACCCACCAAACTAAGCTAAAGCAATCTAGATCCTCCTTTTCCTCAAGCTCTTGCCTGGAGTGCTTATCTAAAGGATGTTTCCTTTTAGTTTATCTCTTCATTCTCTCGGGGACATCCAGTTCATTTTACACTTGTCAAATACTTGGATACTATGGAGGATTTGAAAACATTTTCTTACTTATGCATATCTAGCAATAATCACAAACACACAGAATCACAGAATGGTTAAGGTTGGAAGGGAGATCATCTGAGAAATCATCTGGTCCAACCCCCCCTGCTCCGGCAGGGACACCTAGAGCACATGGCACAAGGTGGCATCCAGGTAGGTTTTGAAGATCTCCAGAGAAGGAGACTCCACAATCTCTCTGGGCAGTCCGTTACAGTAATAATGATGACAAAGCTTTCCTATATTTTCCTGCATGCATTTATATACCATTGCCTAGGGAATTATTTATGTTCATATTTATAATATTAGGGAGCATGATTTGTATTTTCCTAAAGTTCATGGGTTTCTTTTATTGCACCATGGAGGTGTTTTAGATCATAGGATCTTCTCAACATCTGCTGTTAACCTTGGTTGGTCACATGGTAAAGCTGCCCTCCTTGCTGTTTTAAAATATTGAAAAAGAAAATTCAAATGATAAATTTGGTCTCTAATTTCGTGTGTGTGAGAGATTTCAGAAGATCTTCTGAAACAAATACAGTTACATCAGTGAAAGCCTACTTTAAGCAATGTCATATGTGGGCTAATTCCCTGATTCTTTTTATAAGTGATAACTCACGATTGCTTGTGAACCTGATCATGGATTTAGCTGGGATAAAATGTTGCTTAAACACCTCTCTTGATTAACAAGGATTAACCCAAAGATCAAGTATTCTGAAATGTTACTTTTTTTCTACTTGAGAAAAAATTCAGTGCATTCAGTGGAGCTTTTCTCCATGCAGTATGGGTTTATCAAAATAGAAAATTGTACACAGAGTTCCAGTCTGGTTCTTGATAGCAAATACAATGTTGTGGTAGATCAATTTTGAAAAACAAACAAACAAACAAAACAGCAGCATAATTTGCTATATTTTTATATTTGGTAGGTATTCAATAAAAAACAAAATTTTCCCCAATTTCTTTGGTTAATTTCAAAGCAATAATTAGATTTCTATTAAAAACTATCACTAGTAAGGGGAATCTGGAGTACCTGGTCACTAGCAGAGTTCCTTGTTTTTGCACATGTAGTCTGAAGGATTTTCTGAAGGGAAAAATATATTAAGCACAGATGTTCTTCCTTTTATTATCCACAGGCCAGTGGGGAAATAAAACATTTTAATCGAATTTGAAAGACTGTTTGCAAACTGCTGACCTAGAAGAAAAGACCTGAAAATCATTTGTTAGACTGTTTCTTACAGATCCACAGAGTAAACTATCATGTTTTTTCAGCTATAGACAGAAATACAGCAAGGGTATGCATTTTCCTGAAAGGTACAAGAGAAATACAAGACATTGAACATCAGCATTAAAAAAGTGTATGTTTTAACCTGATATAATACTGAGTATGAGCAACCCTGAAAAAAAGAAAAGAAAAAAAATCTCCCTCCCCTCCTAAAAAAAACCTAGATTAGAATAGCTTTTAAAAATAAAGTTTAAGGGCCAACAGGAGAAAAGAATGAATAATATTATTCTTATCTCAGATATATCACATATGGAAAAGAAAATTTGTTCTCATAGTATCCCAGGTAAATGTGCTGTCCCAAGTTACTGTGGAAAAGTAAGCCTGTGGAAAAGAGGTCCATTTTTGGAAAAGGAAGCCCATGTTTATACACTGAATGTTCCTTTATGTGAAATGAGATTGTAATGCTTTTATTTATGTTGTATTTACCAGATCATCAAATATTGCTTTTTGACATAATTAATTGTTAGATATATTATTTTGCCACTTGTAAACACTGTAAGAGAATAATAAATCACCATTGTTTTCTGCTAACAGTAACAGATTGTGTTTTATAAGGACTAAATACTAAATGTGGAGAGATTAGTTACTCTGAGAATTATCTAGAAAGAGCAAAATCATGCTTAGATATTGCTCCTGTTATTTTTTACTCTTATATAATGTCAGCTGAACAGGACAGATTAGATTTTATTTGAAAAAGGAAAAATTGTTAGTTGGTTTTATGTCCCATGATGACAGTAGATATCATTCTCTGAAAACGTGCAGTATGTTCTGTTAAGTGAAAAAAAAAAAAGGATAACCTTTCATATTCACATAACCTTTCACCCTCTTCAGTGCAATCACCATTATACTTTCATTGTAATAACAGATTTATCAGCTAATGAAACTTACCGATTTATGTATTTCTTCAGGAGCAATATTTTTGTCAACACCATTGAAAGCAGAAATACTCTTGATATGAACTCATAAAAAATGTCACCTCAAATATTTAAAGTGACCTTTGATCAACACCGTATTTTCAAATTTCATGCTTAGAGGTTGAAATGCTGGCAGCAGATATGCCTCCTGTAGTGGAATCTTCCTAGAAAAAACATGGACTACTTGATTTGTCTTCCACAGTTATGATTGTGGACCTTCCTGAAGAGGTGAATAGATTCACTAGGAGCAGTGAATTCTTTGTACACTGCTTTTATTCAAAAAAAACAAAAACAAAAAACTTGGCCCCTCTTCTGCATATGCATATTAACATTGATTTTGGAAGAAACAATATGCCTGTTTGAGCTTTTTCAGATGTGGAGCCAACAGGGATCTCTCTGGCTAGTGATCTGTAAAGTGATTTGAAATATTTTCTGCATTTTCCTCTGAGGATTTGCAAGTTGATTATCAAATGCAATGTAAGTGGTTGTCATAGGATGTTTTATGACTGGGTTATGTTTATTTTGGGCTCCAAATTGACACAATTAGGCTAAGGAAAATGGAACACATTTTCTAGCAGTTCAGATATTTCCTGGAAAGACATGTGTTGAGCTGAGAGACTTTCTAGGAAAATGTAGATCATCTCAATTTTTATGCCTTGATGTACCTATAAAGAAACGGCCCCGACCTGCTCAGAAGCGGATTGCAGTGTTTTAGTTAAGGTAGTAGGAACTGAAACCAGTCCTCCAAACTGAGAATTATATTCCAAGCCTTCTAAACACCTTCCTGAGGTTGTTATTGCAGTAGCAAGTAAAAACCTCCTCACAGGATTGCAGCCAGATTGTGCTGTGTGCTTCGTAAGTACCCAGAAAGGCATGTATTAGCTGTCCTATATTTGCTTTTAATTTAATTTAAGGCAAGAAATAATACACAGAGGAACAGAGTGCCGGGATAAGATATGGAAGAAATTGAGAGAAATCCGTTTTGTTTACTTATCCATTAAAAAGAAAAATAAATGAATAACTAATAGATGTGCCAGTGATGGTCAATGACTGCAGAATTATAAACAGACAGCTTAGCTGAAGATTGGTGAATGGCTGTGTAACTTTCCCTCTCCAATCAATCATTTCAGACCTGTGAACATAAACATTAAAAGAATCCTCTCTTACGGTCACTTTTAGTTTCATGAAATACTTTGCATCTGTTGGAGTAAATTTAAAAAGCAAAAAGAAGTGAAGTGATCTTCTCACATACAGAGGTCAAAATAAGAATTCTGGATTCTGCTGTTTCAGCTTACTGGTGAAATCTGAGCCATGGGCAGACATAAAAAAAGTATTTTTCACAGTAGTTAGACAAGGAATGGCATGATTTCTATAATTTAGAGATTATGGAAATCTTTTCCCCATTTCTGTTAAGTTCATATCATTTTGTTTTATTTCTTCCACACATGGCATTTCAACACAACACTAATTTTTCATTCTGGTAGTAAGAAATGCAAGAGGAAAATGAGAAAGTTAAAAATCCATGCAGAAAATAGGAACATTATCTTGCTGCTTTTTAAACTGTTAGCAAAGATTTCCCTGACTTCAGCGAGCTGGGATGAACCACAGACTTCAACCTTCGGAATGAAAATCAAACGGACGTTTTAGCTAGTGTATTGTTTACACATCAGCATTGTCTTGCTCTCTGTTCCCACAAGGAAGCTTAATCCCACCTGCTCAGGGAAGTCATTAGTGAGGGAGCCTGAGGCACCTCTTTGAGTAAATTATTCCATTGCTGTGTCCACTGTTAAAAATCTCTTCCTGATGTCTAATCTAAATTTTAAATTCTAAGCCATTTAGCTTTGTTTTGTAACTCTAAATCTCTGTTAGGAAGTTTCTTCCTTTTATTTGGCTGGACTGTTAAAAAAGCCTATATTGTTTAAGGAAAAAAAAAAAAAAACCTCACTGATATTAGAGTTACACATAACTTTTCACATTTCATTTAAGCATGTCAAGGTGAAACATATAACCTGCCAGAAGACTTTGAGACAATTTGTGTCTCTTAGGGAAAAAGAAAGATAGCAGAGGCTTATTAATAACTATTATCACACCCAAGAGTGTCCTCTGGCAAAGCTATCTCAAGGAGAAGGGACTCAGGATGTTAACAGGGTGGTTTAGAGAGTGACTGGGAGTTACAACATGGTAGGGGCAGGCCAAGGAGACAAGGGAAGCAAGGGTTCAGGCATGAATACAGGAAAGGGATAAAACAAAAATTGAACATAGCCTGCAAGAGCAGATATGAGAGAAGGAAACTATGGAATCAGTTTGAGTTAAAAATAGTTTAAAAAGAGGAAGCAGTTTATGACATCAGTATTTGTTGAAAAGTTGCACTATCTTTTTTAAAGAAGTAATGCATGATGCAGAAATAGTGTTAAATCTTTCTGTCATTGCTTTCAGAACAATATGATCTTTTCTAAAGCATTTCTGAGGGCATCTTTCACACTTTTATCATATTTTCTACTGAAATTTCTGTTTGATTTCTTCTGTTTGAATAATTATATGTAATACCGCTCTTTTTTTAGTATTCTATCTGGGAAAAATCCATCTAAACTCTTTGGAATCTCTTTTTATTTTTCCTCCCGTGATTGACACTATAACTGACATTCTTCCTAGCTGCTGACACTTCACTTTATTTGTTTATTTTTTATCTGTAGAAATTGTTCAAAGTGACTGGTGATAGGACTTTAATTTTATCTGGCAATTACCTTTAGGATTTTAGTGATTAACATCTCAGTTATTTAATGGATCCAAGAACTATTTCACTTTTCTCCTTATCTCTACTTCAAATTAATATTCTTTTTACTTGAAATTAATATTCCTTTCTCTGCATTTTCCTCTCATATTTTCTTATTTTTTTAATTTATTTTAATTACTGCCGGAAGAGAGGGAGTAGTCATTAATCATAGACATTTTAGTTTAGGTTGCAACATATGCAGGTAAAGCAATCTCCCTCATTTCTTCAGACTACAGTTATAATGCGTTTGAGAGAACAGCCTGTGAATATTCTGTCTTATAACTTCATGACAAGAAGAAAATAATGTTATAATAAGGGCTGTTCTGCTACCCATCCTTTAAAAATTAGTGGTGGATTCTGAATGGTTTTAAGATTCTAAAGTGTATTTACAGCCTGGCACAAATCCTGCTGTGTGCTCAGTGAATTCTTATCAAATACTCTGTGACTCAGGCAGGTCGCAGATGTTGAGCTGTGTGCCAAGGGGCTGTGGCCTGTTCTGAACTGCTGAGCCATTCCTCTCCAGGGGCCCATCTCAGCAGAATCACTGATGGGAAGCCCTGCACACGTGGCCGTGTCCTGCTGGAAGATGACATCTAGAGCAGGAGAATGGGGTCAGTAGTGAGAACTCAAAGCCTGCAACTTCCAGAGTCCTAATTCCACTTTTTTTTTTTTAAAGTGGGCTTTCCCTTCTGTCTTTAATAAGTTCATTAAAACAAATTTTCAAACACAAGCTCTAATTTTCCCTGTGGTGAACTAAGAAAAGCAATTCATAGGAAACTTGACAGGCCTTACCTGTCCTGAAATCTCTCTCCTTCATCTTTCCCTTCCCAACTCCGTGTTTTTTTCATCTCTCATCTATAAGCACTACCCATCATGATTATCATCATATACAGCACAATTGCTGAGTTTATTAAAAAACAAACAAATAATAACAAAACACAAAAAATAAAAAAATGCCTTTAAAAGAGATATTGAACAGTGTTAGTACTCCAGAGAAGCCTTCCCTCTTCCCTCTCCTCCTGCAGGGCTACCTGAAGGATGCAGCAGTTCTCAGGTCCGATGGAATTTCCCTCCGTGGATGTGGATGTTATGGATGTCAGGGGGTGTGCTGGTTCGCCTTGTAACTGTCCCTAAGCAGGAAGCCAGGATCACTTGGACTGGAGATCTGGGCTCTCTCATGGTCCTTCTGGTAGCTCCTTTCTCATTCTCTTACAATGATATCTATTTTATTTTTATTTTTTCTTTTGTGTTTTTCCCCCCTCAGGATAGATTTCATCCTTTTTATACTGCAGTTTACCCAAGGCCTGAAAGGAGTACCTCATCAGACCCTCCAAATTAGAATAAAGTTAGCAAGAGGAATAGTTGGCATAATCCTAAATTAATAGCTCATTCTGTGTGCATACTGGGGCTTTAAATTCTGTCACTAGAATTTAGAAATTATGTTGAATAAAAAACAGAAATGTAGTATCGGCTTCCTCTATGAACGTTTTCTTATTTTTGATTTTTGGCCTCTCAGGTCATCAACTGAATTCTTCTTGGAGAATAGTTATTTAGTGGTTTCATTATTTGATAAAATTTTATTGTCCACAGTTCATGGTGGTGATCCATTTGTGTATGAGCACATAAATTAAATCGTGCAGTCAGGAAGGGATTGTACAATAATGCAGTACCTGAAATTGAACCATAAAAGACCTAAATAATCAAAAAAAGATTGAGTAATCGGGATTATTTTGCCTTCATTTAGGAGGAGGTCAACTTGGAATATATAAAACGAGAAAAGAAAAGAGAATGGCAGAGCTTAAAGGTACTACAAAATGTATTTTACTGTTAGGCAATTACTTCTTAGCATTTTATCATCATTCTGAAATATCTTAAGTAGGAATTTCATGAAGCTGGTAAATTCATGTGTGTGTTTGTGTGTGTGTATTATATATTTATATATAGATAAATATATAAAGAATATATATTATATACATAAATATATCAAGTGACCTTTGAAATTGCCCTTGAAATAAGGGCACCTTTTATGAAAACATAAATTATCTAAGTTAAAGAAAAATAAGCTGCTTGTTTATAATTATGATTTGGTAAGAACTATCCTTTATTTTTAAAGGGAAAAAAAACTTAATATACTAGTTTGTTTATCAATGATAACATTAATTACAGCAACCCAGTAATCACAACAATCCACAGCAGTCAACATTCAGGATATTAATATTTTTATTAAACTAAAATGTGGATGTATGTGGATGTAGTTAGGCAGCTTTGATGACAGAAGTAAAAAAAGCTTCATTTTGTTGATGCAGTGATTAGCTCAGTCGCTGACATTTGCATAGAAGCTTACTCTCTTCTCTAAACTGCAGTTGCCAAAATATAGTCCTACAGATATAATGATGGGAATATCCTCCTGTTACCTCTCCCTTCCATGTAAAACTCAGATCTCATCACAACTAACATCAACATGATTTTACCTTTCCCCAGCACTATCTCTGAAATTTTTGTTTTATTTATTAAATTTGTATCTGTACAAGATACTATGAAATATTCTAATTTGCAGTTGAATGCAATATTTTACAGAAAATTCTGCAAATGTGTTTAATCTGATGCCAAGTGTTCAGCTTTTAAATGACCAGATGCCCTTCTGTGATGAAGACTGTTAGATGTTATCAAATGTCCTTTCGGTATTGAAAGGATTGTTATTAGATCTATTACTTGGTAATATTCTTAAAAAGAAGCCAGACTGGTAACAAACACAGCAGCAAGAAAAGTATAACTCAAAATAAATGTGTATGAGCTCTTACTCTCATAGTACAAATCAGTCCTGCCAAACCTCCCCTGTGCATAATGTGAAAAAATGAAAAAAAAGTGAGCTAGAAATGAAAACATGCAGATAAAAAAATATATAGATTAAAAAATATGGAAGAAAGGACGTACCTGCAACAGACAGTGAATGCCAGCTGGCTAAACAGACTAGTTCAGTGCTTCTGTCTGATGGCAGGTTTTATGGTAACAGTACTGCCTTGCATAAAGATAATCCAAATTTGCAAGGGCAGATCCCAAAACGATAGGGTTTCGGAGGCATTCAAGAAGTTGTTGAATTTAAACATCCCCACTCTGATTCATCAAAACCTACGTGGGTGCTCTTGGTCCCTACTGGCACATTCGGGGCAAGATGCTGAGGCCTGAGGGGCCTTTGTACCCTGGACTTGCTGAGAAGCAGCGAGTCCTTGGCCCAGATCGGCCCTTCCTACAGCAAAGCTGAGGATGCTGAAAGGCGCTGAGGACCCAGCCTTCATTTCTGCTCTGTGGGAGTCTGGAGGACAATAATTGCATCCGTCCAGTTAAGTAACCAAATAATCTTATTAAGACACTTAAATGGACAGCAACTTTAACAGCCAGAATCAGTTATTCTCCATATAAAAGTCCTGACTCAAAATCTTTATACCTTTGCTCCATTTTTTTTTTTTTTAATCAAGAGTGCTTTGCAGTGTAAAGAATTTACAGTAATGAAGTAGTGAATTCTGGGATCGGCTTCTCCACTCAGATATACAAGTTCTAAGACAGCATGTCATCACCATTTCCAATAGGCCTAATCCTAACACACACAAGGGTTAGCACTGAAGGAAGACTGAAGTTTCCAGGCCTCTTAGTGGAGATGATTAAATTAAGGAGAGTATTACACAGCACAGGGTTTCTCTGAGTTTAGCCAAACTTTAATTTTATTATAATTACTTTCTTGTTTTCTTTGATGCTTGTTAAAGGACAGGATAGTGCAAAAGGTATTGTTCCACAGAGGAATTACACCAGGTTTTGGAAAATGGACGCATGAATGGAATCAATTAGGCAAGAGAAGGCAAACATCCACAGAAGGAACATCACAGAGCAGCTGTTTAAGTGGAATCAGTGCGTAAGAAGCTTGGAAAGTCAATGAAAACCAACAGCCATTGCACTGCACTGTTCTCTCTCTTATCTCAGCAGCCTTCCCACATTAACTCTCCAGCCCACTCTGTTTTTTTCTCCATAGACCAGCCTGCAGCTGTTAATTATTTCTGTTTGGCAATGTTTCTCTCCCTCTTCCTCTAACTCCTGCACTGTGACCTACTTAGGTTTCTCTTTTTTTGCTCAATGTGAGAAATAAAAAAGCACAAATGTATTTTTTTTTCTGAATATTTGCTCATCCTGAGAACAATTAATACATTCTTAAGAGTGATGGGGATAATGATTTTCTGAATTACCAACAATGCACTTCAATTAACCAAGCCATTTTTTTAATTAAAAAACAGTGGTGATAAAAAAGGGTATGGTACCATTTAAATTAAAGTGTAGTTCTACACAACAACCAAGATAGGTTCTTTAGAACCTGCAAATTGCTGCCTTAGCTCTGAGTCCCTAAGCATAAAATCTTTTATTCTAAGCATATAATATTTTATCATTCACACTTTTATCTTTCAGTTTTTAACTGCCTTCTAACTCTGATTTTTCCAGTATTATTCCTCAGCTTATTCCTCATCTCCTTTTTGACCAGTTTTCACCTTTGTGCAGTCACGTATTATGACAGCCAACTCAAAAGGATCAACATAGCATGTGGGGTGTTTCATGTTTCACTCCATCCAACACAGTTATGAGCAGTTAATAAAAGGGATAGTCTTACTTTCCCCCTTGTCACATCCACTTGTCACTTTCCCCCTCGTCACCTAAACCATGTAAAGGGAAGAAACCCACTAAATTTAGTTGTGGGCACACAGACACGTGCACGCATGATAATCAACCTGCCCTCAAACCAGTGGGCTGGCCCAGCTCATTCCAGATTTGTCCAAGTAGAATGTCTGACGACAGTGAGAGGCTGGGAATTACTGGGATTGGGAACGGGAGGTAAGGGAGCACAGTAAAATGTGGATCCTTTCAGTGTAGTTGAGTTGGACCGGATTATATGAAGATAAGGAGAAGTCAGATCTTCAGTGCATATTGAGCCTGTATGTCTGTTGGTGCTGGGGACAGATAACCTGCCTGCTTCTGATTTTTCCTGAGAGAGCTGGTCCTCCCTTCCATGGTTTCTCAGAACTGGAAAATTACAGCTATAAAACTCAGTGGAGAAGATGAGAACCCATAATAGAAATTAGCCTCACCCAAAGTCCTGCGTTTCACTTCACAGATAACTGTTTCATGTTTCACACGCATGATTCTTAAAGCAAAATAAACAAATAAAAACAAAGCAGCCACTACTCAGACAAACAGGAATATGACTGTACTTGTGATATGAACAAGGATTTCTTGCATTTCTGTTTGGCATTATGGGATGCATTATTTCTGTTATCCCCAAACAGACCTGGATTTGTCTATAATCCTCTTTTATATTTCTGAGCAGTTTGAAATTCACTCCTTGCTCAGGAGCACTCCAGTGTGTTGAAAGCGTTGGGGTGCTAACAAGCAGGTTGCCTGCTCTGCTGGCCTTTAAATCATCCAGCTTTGAAATAAGGACATAAGTGATATAGTAGTGCCACAACTTCAAGAAAGCAGGAGGAGAGCGCTGAGAAGGGACATGCGCTTGCGCTAGGCAGCTTTCCTCCCAGCAAGGGTCAGCTGCAGCAAGGAGCTGTTGGAAAAGGCAATATCATCCCAACAGGATGGCTGCCCGCTCAGTGAAAGAGTGTGCTCTGGAGTGAATACCACCGCCGCCTTTGCAGCTGTGCCAGCAGTTGGCCTAAAATAAACCAGGCTATCCTTTGAATGGGTTTTCAACAGAGCAATTGCTCAGCATGAGAATTATGACAATAAAAGTGCTTGTGCCAGCTTTACAACAAACTTTTAGTGAAAAAATAAAATAAAATAATAAAAAAAAAAACACTCTTGGATATATGGTTCCCTTGTTTATATTTTACACAATGCTCTGCTTGATTCACGTTAAATTCAGCATGATTTTAACATCAGCAGTGGCAGTTGGTGGTTGTTCCTAGGAGGAATCCTTACTTGAGTAAGGATTTATTTGAGACCCTGTGGTTTATTTTGTTTTCCCCTTTCTCTCAAGGCTATCCAGAGATATAAAAAATCATGAGTTATGGTTATTAAAAGCCTTTCCACCAATCCTCTGATTGTATGTAAAATTCCAGTGTGCAAGTGGCACTTTCATTTCATATCACGTAGATGTCTATCAGGGTTCTTCTAAAAATCAGACCACTTCACTTCTGAATTCTCTAGAGTTTGTCATCAAATGCAGCCTCAAAGTAAATACAACTGGAAGTAATTTCTTCAAAATCAGGCCTTATGTCCAAATTTATTCCACTGTAAGTAATGGAAGTTCTGTCCAAATCAGACTTGGATTTGGTACAAAATTATTCATTTGGGACTCAGAAAAGCCAGTTCGTGTACATATATCTTCACACCATTAGATACTGTTATCACATTTTGTACAATGCTTTTGAATTTTATTGTTTTACAACTGCATTATTTTTAACCTATTCCCCCCCACTACAACATTAAAATGATCAAAAACCAACAAAAATGCTGCTTAATACGCCCACAAAAAAATCTAAAATATATTTTCATTATCAATACTATATCATATTTTAATATTCTTACTGCTTGTAAAATATAACAAAAAATAATGCCCAAATTAATGCTGCTACACTGTCAATGCAGTTCAAGGAGACATGAAATGTAAGAATATCCCAGAGTTACTAACTAATGATATAAAGATAAATAGAAAATATAAATGGAAAATATTCTAATCATGTATGGTCACTAATTTGATACAGTTTTATTTGAAAAAAGTTCTATATTTTGATCTCTGACCAGTCGCTCATTTTGAAGGTACCCGTTCACAAAGCAGTTTTCTAAGCAATTAGTACTTACTGTCCCCTTAATTTTTTATATGAAAATTATTTATACTAAAATAACAACAATAAAATGAAAGTCTAGGAACGTGCTTTAAAGTAGTTTTAGCTATTCATTGCAGACATATTCCTGTTTTGCAAAATATATCTGCTTATTTAAAATAAATGTATATATATAAAAGATGAATGTTGATAACGACTGGATCACAGAGATTTTCAGCTTTTTGCTTAAAGCTTTTGGAGGATAAGGTATGCTTCCTCAGAGGTATGACAAACCATACAAAAGAAAAATAATATCTAATTTATAAAGTCAGATCAAAAAGTTTGTTAGGCTTGATAAATCCACATAAGATAAATTAATTTCTTCCTGATGTAAGACATCATTGCCTTGAATCATTACATAGTTTAAACTTCACTTTAAACAACTGAAACAATACAGAAAAGATTTTCTGAATTCTCTGAATAATTATGTATTCTTTCATTTGGATGAGCAAAACATAACATGCAAAGTATATCCAAAGTAATGAGATCCAATAGGAGCTCAATGGCTATATCTTGACTTAGACATATGCCTGATTTTTACAAAGGCATCCCAAGATATTTCCATAAATTATGTGTACAAAAGTGTAAACGTACAACAGAATATTTATAGAAATGCCAAAAAATCTAACTTGTTAAATATAATAAGATCCAAATAGTATTCTAGGGACATGGAAGGAAGCAGCTTTCCAATGAATTCAATTATTCACATATTTATTTATATGAAATACAAGGCAAAGAAAATAAGAGGAAAAGAGGAGGAAAAGAATCCTTTGTTATTATAAATCAGAGGCATGATGTTTCTATCAAGATTGTGTTGCCAAACTCCACTCCCTCCAGTAAAATGCAAAAAGGCCTGGAGTAATCATAGAGGAAGGAGAAAAAGAGGGTGCACCATTACTTGAATAAAGGTGAGACATGAACTTTACTGCTTTCTTTTCAATATACAATGCATGGGAGGAACAAAAAGAGAGTGGAGAGCCCTTGACAGCTGCAGGAACATCTCAGAGCAACAAAATAGAAATAAGCCTTAGCTTCTTTCCCTGCATCACTATAGCAAAACTGAGAGGAAGATAAGAAACTGCTGCCTGCCCTTGACTCAGAAGGGTGGGGAACAGGCAGCGAGGGGATAGAAATTAAAGCCAGGAGCTTTGTATACCATTAGCACTATGTAAAACATATTGACTGGAAAGGGAACTGAAATGATATTCTCCAAAATTGATTTTCTGTTGTCAAAAAAACTCGGAAACGTGTGCTTCCTGAGGACAGTTATTTAACTAAACATTTTCCTTCAGTAGTTATTCTTTGCCTGGGCAGGTATTTCTGTTCTGCAAGTGTCTGCATAGCAGTTAAGTAGGTAACAGTGCTGGTAAGAGAGCAAACCATCCCTTTGCCCTTGTATCTCATTAAGCATACAGTCTAAAAGCCTTCCAGTAGAAATCCAGAAGTCCAGTTCTCCCCTCCAAGACTGTCAGCAACAAAAAATAAATCTTACATTTGCCCTGAAGTCCATTTTAATGCTAGTTAAAATGTGAAACATCTACTTTTGTTTGCAGTGTGGGAGGGAAGGAACACTTATCTACTCACTGAGATGTTAGCTTGTGGAAAGCGTCACTTCTGGCATCCGAGTTTACCCCAGCATTTTACGAGCTTACGACATTTGCTATTTGCTGGTATTTCTCATGTCTTGAAGGTCGATTATGTCTTAGTACATAATGCATCAACCCGAGGAAAGCATTGTGTCGTCTAATTGCTTAATTTAGAAGCTTTTGTGAAAAAAAAACACAGGTTAAATGTTTTGTCAAGGAGAAAGAGATTGATGAGTTGCTGGGAAACAAGAATAGCTCCAGCCTGTTTATAACATTCTCTACAGGAGTGGACACAATACTTCTGATAGTGCAGATTTTCCTTGTTGGTAGTTGTTTTTTTTTTTT
>VZSV01000007.1:11591966-11602088 GCA_013398735.1 Nothocercus julius | reverse complement strand
TTCCCTTCCCTTCCCTTCCCTTCCCTTCCCTTCCCTTCCGTCCTTTCCATGTCTCTCTCTTCCTCCCTCCTCATTATAAAGAGAGGCCGCAGTAAACTAAAGTTATTCTTTCTAAATGTTCCTACCTTTCCACCTTTATCCACAGGGAACATTTCATGTGGATGTTTGATTTCCGTTACTGGAGGATGGAACGAGAATGAATTACAAGCTAAATTTTGGATTAAATTTGCTCGTCCTTTCTGCCAATATTGGTTATAGATTTAATGTATTTAAGCTAATATAGAATATAGACAGTTCTAGTACCTTTTACAAACCCAAAGCCTCTCTTTTTCATTGGTAAACAGGTCACTAAGCATTTGTGCTGTGAAGGTGATGTCTGCACTGACTTGAACTGCTGAGCACAGAACAGCAGTTACTGGGGAAGAAGATGGCAACTCTAGTTTGTGGGATGGATATATATGCATCTTAATTCTTACACATCTCTGACTAAACATTATCATGAAAAGACTGAAGAACTTCAAAATTCTCTCTGTCTGTGCACACACATCTATGTATGTATATACCTATCTTTCTCCAAATGATTTCAAATTATCTGGACAAAGGATTTATTCCACTTTCCTTTAGCAAAAAGAAAGCACCTGAAAACGCACAATCCTAACACTGCTGCCCTTTTCAGATATTGAGGATGACTTTTCTACTGAAGGACTCTGAATGGAGAGCAAGAGGAGGGCTGCAGCTATACCAGAGAAGAGGAAAAACAGAGGGAAGCCAAAACTCTCATCTGGATCCTCTGGGGCCCAAAACTGTCTCCAGTACAACCACCCTTTTCCTCAGTCTGCTTCTAGCTGACTTCCTTAAGGTTGCTTCTTTCATGCCATTGTAAATGGGGAGAAGTGCTGAGCATTGCGCTGTCACCTAAACACTGTCATCTTCTTTCACACATGAAGAGTCCCATAGGATACAAGCATCAGTCAGGTGAGTCTCGTGTTCTGTGAGCAAGGCCTAACCAGGTTGCATTGTGGTTGGAAAATTAGAAGAGAATATTAAGAAAGAGAACTTCGGAAGGCTAGTTACAGACAAAATTTCAATCTCAATTTCCCTCTAATTGCCATTAATTTTCTGTGGAACAGCTTTAGATTATTATTATTTTTTTTTTTTTGGTACCTGAATTGGATTTTGAAGAATAAGGCAGTATGTGGGGGGAACCGACTCAGTGTTAGCACAAAACAGCAAGATCTTCCCTAACGTCAAAGAGTGCTTGGCAAAATCCTGTTCTGTTAACCCAAGTGCATCCATGTGATCTAATCCTGATTTATTATGTTTTTCTATTGACTATTCTTGTAAGTGCACCCAGTCTCAGTTGTGTGGAAAGTTTGTCATGTTCTTTTCTACTTAGCTGTTGCAAAATCTGTGCAAGCATTTACAATCAAGTTTTGATTCTCCATTTTGCAAAAGAAAATAAATTTTCCCTGTAGCAACAAGTCCCCATTTATGCTGAAATTGCTACTACTAGCACTTGTATTAGCACCCAGCTGCCACGCTTCTGTTATTTTGAATCACGTGCATGGTGAGATAGCTTCACTAGATTCTTGCAACCATCTAATGACAGGTTGCACTGTCAAAATGCATGCTGCAATGTGGATTAGTAAAACTAGTACTCTTTGCATTCCCATCTGGTGCAGAGCCTGGGGGACAGATGCACAGTGCATTTTGGGTTGCCAGCACATTCATAGAAAATTGATGCAGCTTGAGGTTAGGTTCACACAGTTCCTCTGCTATCTGACATAACAGCAGGTGTAAAAAAATCTTCTCAGATACTTCGCTCCTTCATTCCTATGATCTACTCCTTTATTCACCAGTTTTAATCTTTCATGTTCTTTGCCAGTCAGAAACTTGAATATTGAATATATTGCCATGACTCACTTGGGTTTAGGACCAAAAAAAAAGTATAAAAAAAGTATAAACATTTTAAGTGTGTCATATCTAGATTTAGCCATGCATCAAATTAACAAGCTTGTAGCCTTTATCAGAAGGAAAGCATTTACCTTGAGAACAGGTTTTCTAACGGAAATATTGTTAGTACATGCTCATTTTTTCTCTTTTCAAAAAATTTTTATATTTTTAGCCTTTCTGTCAATGATAATTCCTTAATGCCTCTGTTATCTCAGTTCTTAGGAATAATTCTGACTCTCTTCTGTACAAAGGATGTTCTCCCCTATCTCCACAGAAGTAGGGGAGTGGTACCTTTCTTCAAGGCACACATGGAAACAGTTACAAATCCCTACAAAATACCATAAGGGCTTAGGAAAGGGGTTCCTTAGTAAATTTTCCATTTGCAAGAGATGACAAAAGTTTCTCAGAGGTTCTGCAGTGGTTGGGTGTACAGCTAGTTTCCATGAGAGTCTGTTGATATTATTCTCAGCAGCTGAAGATTTGGACTGCCTATCAAAACAGTAAAGTTCCACTGACAGCTGTGTGGTACAGCTCTGGCATTGGCATCAAAGCTTGTTAGCCACAAGCTTAGTATATTGACCTTTTTTAACAGATGGAGAACCTTAAAATTTTGTATTTCTTATTGACTGTCCTTTTCACCCTGCTTTGCCATCAATTTTTGACCACAATATTCAGATAATGAAGGAAGTTCATATAAGGTCATAAATTTGTTCCTGGATTTGAACATCCTTTTTGCAGGGAGAAATACTAATTTCATAAGGACACTGGCCTGAGACTTAACTGCATCTGGTAACACCATCTCAGAAGTGCTGCCAGGAAATGTTTAAAGGTTGGCTGATGTGGCATTTTGAACTGGCCAGGAAAAATACCTCAAAACTTTTCCCCTACAGAATTGATTGTTTAAGCTTTTCTTAAGTAAATATCATATGTAGCTGAAAATTTGTAGCAAGGTTGCTTAACAATAAAATATTGTACTAAAAGTATTCAGCTGCATATCACCATATAGCTTTTATTTTTAAAATTGTCTTACAATATACAGAATTTCTTTCTTTTTTTTGTTTTTTTAATTGCCAGGCACCTACAATCATAAACTTCAAACATACTTATTTCAGTGAATGTCACAACCATTAGGTGAGTCTTCCCACAGATTCTACCTTAAAATGAAAAGCCCCAAAATTTTACGGTCATCCATTTTAGATTTTACTATAGAAAAGAAATTTCTGAATTGCAGAAACTCTAGGACTTAAACAAATCCCCTCTATGCATTTTTATAGAGTGGTCTTCCTTTAGGCTTGCAGGCAAGTCCAATACCATTTTGCAAAACAGAAAATCACTACGACTGTTTGTCTTTACGTCATCTCAGATACTTTTTCGTTGGTCCCTGCAGGTGTACTTGCTTTGCGTCCCCATCTATACTTCAGAACCATCTCCCAGCTGTAAATGCACTTTTGGTTGCTGCCAGGGAGTTTGCCTTATCCCCAGAAAACAGCAACCAACATATGACAAATAGCCAAAATAAAACAACAACAACAAAAATCCACAGAATTTCCGTACAACAAATTGAAAACAGACAAAGAAAGCAGATATGGCCTCTAGGTCTGGCAGCTTATCTTTTATCAAGATCACTTTTAATGTGCTCCAGAAGCTTAGTCTTTGGAAGCTTCTCACCTAACAGTGTCAAAACCCCTTTCTTTCACAGAATAAATCCAAGAAACAGCCACTCTCCACTCACATTGCAATGAAATATGCAGATACAGATCTAGCATAGCTAGAGAAGGTAGTTCTACTATCCACTAGGCTGACCAAAAATAATTCTTCAAATACTACCTTTCACCTATAAATAAGAAAACAGATGCTGGACCTCAGAACTACATTTCTCTGCTTTGGGGTCCTGTTTTACAACTGTAACTGTAAAAGCTGCAAAGAATGAAACTGTATACATTATTAATGCCTAGTGGTGGTCTGTCTCTCTGGTTTACACATGGCTCAGCCAAGTATATACATCAACTGCAGAGCTTTTATGGTACCACTGTTATAGAAAACAAAAGAAACAGAATATGTATTCGAATCATCCTAAACAAATTGTATTATAGAATTATTTAAAAGGTTTTTTTTTGAAACTGTGGAGACAATAACAGCAAGATGGTCCTACTGTGATGAGAAAGCCCAAATCCATAATGAGTAACATATTCTGCTTAGATTTACGTTCCCAAGAAAGACGAAAATGAAGAGGGGCTTAAGACAGAAACAAAAAGAGAAAAGAATCAGACTAAAGACACACAATGAGTTAACAGCAAAATTATGGACAAACACTTGCTGTGCCTTTCCATAGATCAAGTTATATAATATATACAGAGTATGACAGGGAAGAAAAAAATCTATAGCAGCTGACTCATATGTATGTATCCAATACCTATCCAGTACTGACAATGACCTTCCCACGCTCTGGTATGTTTTCTCCACTGTGTCTTTGTCCTTTGGGACTCCATTAATATAGAGAATTCAATAAATACTGCCTTACTAGCTAATTTGACAGTCCCTTGTGTGTCATGACTGTGTTGACTCCTTTCACAAAGCTAAAAATTGCAGTTAAAGATATACTGTGGAAGTATTATATAGGTTTCAAATCACTACCTGAGATTTCAACTGTCTTTCTTTTAATAAGCTAAGCTAAAGTATGTGAAACACTTTTTTTAATAGATTGTTTGTAATCATTTGTTTTGAATGGAGAAAATTTTGTAATGAGACAGCAATCATCAGCCTAAAGAAAACTCTCGTACGTATGAGATTTTGATATCAACACAAGCCTCTTTTTAGATGAAGCTGGTGAATTCATCTACTATGACAAAAATTCAAATAATGCACAAATACCTAGTAAGCTGCAAGAGGCAAATATGTACAAAATACCTGTGGCCTGTACTATAAGCTGATTTACACAGTGCTTCTTTTTTCAGAATATTCTTGGCTCCCTTTGTAGCCTTAGTTGTGTAGCAGGCAAAACTGTTTAACCAGGGCCAGGAAATCTGAGTATGTGGATTCTAAATCAGGCATCTGCACACCTACTGACAGAAAAAATTCTGTCAACTGAACAGGTAGTCTTTTGACCTAGTGATGATGTTTTGGAAATTGTAGTGTGTTTGATAAGGAGTTTGCCAGGATGTTTTTGGTTAAGCAGTAGAAGCATTCTGGCATCTACTTTGAGGAATGTCCTTTTATTCATGATGCAGATGGGACTTGTCACTGGAGCACGAGCACAGGCAGCTATTGCAGGCTTCTGTTTGGCAGCTAGTAATATCCTGGGTTCAAACTTGTAAAGCACCAAACATTCCGGTCCACTCCAGGAAGACACGCAAACATATGTGGAAGCTTGAATTCTGTCAGAGCTCTCTGCATCCTACCACAACCAGGGTCTGAACCAAGATACTTGTGGTCTGTAGGCAGTGATTCCACCACATGTGCCCAGAACTATTTTGTTCTTTGGCCAAGCTCTTAGTAACTGCTAAATGACTGGGGGCAAGGAACTTCTCTGTGTTGCAGCTATCTTGCCTACTGCTTACACATTTCCAATCCTATGCTAATTTTCTGTGTAAGTAGCAGAAGGGGAAATGACTTCCATCACCTGTGGATTCCATCAGATGTGCGTATTCATATGTTGTAGGTAACTCTGTAGAGATACTTCGGGATCTCTGTGCTTTTCCTGGCTTTGAAAATAAGGCACTACCCCTTTAAGTTCAAGGAATCTTTATGCCTATCCATGGGAAGCGTGGGAAGGTTTTGAGGGGAGGTGACTGAAGATGGAGGCTGTTACAGAGATGGGGGTTCAGTGGAGCACAAGTTTTCTGCTTTATTTATTTCTATTTTCTTCTCTTTTACTCTAAAATAAGTCACCTATAAAACACATGTCTTTCTATGTAGTGAAGAAATATAACCATTCACAAATTCCTGGAACTGTGTGGCACCTACTTATATAAAAAGTGTGTATTCATCTTTGCAGTATTTCTGGTTTATAAAAAAGACCTGCATTTCCACTATGAAAAGGACCTTTAGGACTATTAGTAGAGCAGGAAGGCTATTTCGCCTTGACACAGTACCAACTTTCCCAGGTCAAAGAGGACTGAAATACCCTTATTTTAAAACTGATTGTGTGGAATTATGTATAAATCTGCCGGAGGTCTTTAAGGGGATGTGATTTTTTTTTTTTTTTTTAATTTAAATATGCCCACATCAATCTTACAGGACGTTTTGTCTCTATGCTTCTGTATCCCTTTGCCTGTGCTTTGATTTGAATTTCCTTACTAAACCAATGTTTATATGAACTGATCATGACTTCTTTTTTGACATGTCTTTTGCAACATTTAGTAAAGGTTAGAGTAATTTTAATGCCAAAATTAGTCTGTAAAAATTTGTTGCAATGTTTTGCGAAGTGCTATAATCCAAAACAATGAGAAAAGAGGGGAAAATAATTCCATTTATGTAAAACAGTGTAATTTTGATTTAACTCACACATGGCTATTACATGTGGTTTTATTTTGGGAAATGTGCTACACTATTGTTTTCTATAATGTCTGCCACATGCTGTCTGTTGCTTTTTGCATTTATTGTATTTTGTACTCTGGAGAAAATAAAGCTAAGCTAAACTCACATTTCTAGACAAGCTAGTGCTGTGGTGGTTAAAACACTCACACATTTCTGACTGAAATGGTCAGCGAAGAGCCCAAATTGCCCTACCTGTAGGATTCTGTGCACGCTGTGTATGTTGTTATATTCAGTAGGTTTTCTAAGAAAGTGCAATTTATTTCTGCTCAGGTGCTAGTATGCAACCTTCTGAAGTTATGGACTAATATTTTCAGTTTAGTTTAAGATCAATGTAAATAAAGATAAGCTTCTGATTTCTCAATGACCTTGTCCTTGTCACCATATATTACATGACCATCTTCTCCTTTGCCTGGGCATTCAGTCTCGGCATAGCCTTTGACTTCATATTTACTTGACTTCTTGACCTGCACATCTAGGCTATGTCTAAATTTGATATGTCTCACTACATAAGTTGGCTTCTTCTTTAATGTAAGGATTTTGAAGTCCTTACTCATGTCATTCTCATTATTTTTTACATTTCCTACACTTAGTGTTGTCCAAATGGTCCCCATTCAAAATGATTTTGTTATAAAAACTTTCTTGATTTTCTCTTTACCTTCCTCTTTTTATCTGTCAACTTCATTTTTCTTCTGCATTAAATTACTGTCTTTATCTGTATGTCTCCTCAGTATTTCCTTAAATACTAAATAAAAATTCACTGAATTTGTTTTTTTTCTTTATTCTTTTCTCATCCTTTAACTCACCCCCGTCTCTTTTCTCTTTTGTCCTCTTTTGATGTTTGAATTTGAGCCTGAGGTAAAAAGGAAAATTAAAAGTTTTCTTTGTCTGTACAGTGCTAGCAGGACCTGGATACTTTGCTCTTATGAAATACCATGAAAAAAATAAGTGAGAGTCAATTAATATACATTCTGATACCTAGAACAGAGAAGAGGGAGGATATCTTAATTCATATAGTGTTGATCTGAAAAGTTTTTTAAAGCAGTCTAGCATTAGATAGACCCTTATTCACTCATGGAAGCAACATATATTACTTAGACTTTGACCCTCAAGAAATAATGACACAGGAGCATGTCGCCTTAGTAGGACTCTGACGAAAAATACTGTTGTACAGAGGGTCAAAACAATTTATTTTCATTCTTTTTACTGAAAAAAAAGTAGTTACAAAATACAAGCAATTGCTTTTATAACAAAAAGCAATTCCTTTCCTCAAATTCTAAGCATTTAAATATAGAAAAAGATAATAAGTTGGTTCAACTAACTTTCTGTTACACTACAAAAAGCTTCTGAGCAAGGCAGGGTAATAAACAAGTGTAAACCAAGAAAAAAAATATATATTTTTGTCCTCTATTTAGGAATTACTGATTTTTCCTGGATTGTCATGATAAATTTGAAATAGCCCTGAACGGTTACTCACGAAAAACTGACCTTTTTTTTTCTCCTCTAACCATGCTGTTGGAATGCATGTAGAGCAGGTGCAGTCACCAGTTCACCATTATATTCTTTTTGACATCAAAAAAACAATTTCAAAGAACTAGCTTAGTGAATTCCATAGAATGGTACACATTCGCTTGCTTCTCATTTCTCTGGAAGAAGTATTTTCACATGTAGGCTCACTGAAGATGAATCACTGCCTGCGACTATTTATCTCATAAATTTGAAATGGCTATTTGTTTCCTCTGGTCTTTGTGAAAAAGACCTTTAGAGCTTGATTAAGAGGAATAAAATGAGGAATTACTCTAAAATCTATAAAATATAGCACAGCATTTAATATCCAAGAAAAGAATTCACTCATATTCCCACAGTCTTTCAAAAATTATTTTGTAATATCTTTTTTTTTGTATATGAAGTTAAATATATATATGAGACTGGTTGATATGTGAAATAAAAACTGCCTGGGGACAAACCAGCCTGTGATTTTGTGTATGTTTTGTGGGAAAATATGAAAATCATATAAAACTTCAGCACTCCCTTTTTCCTGAGACGTAATCATAACTAGTGTTTTTCCAATTTACAGAGCTGAGACCAGGGAACCATAATTGCAGAAAAGGCTAATATGTATATAACAAAGATGCTCTAATCGTCTCATCACTACAGAAATAAAGATGACAGTCCTTACTTCCCCAAACTGCATAATTCTTTACTCCAAATGCCAGCAGAGCAGAGCTATTTGATGATATAGTACATGGCATGACGCACCATGCCGACTAGAAATCTTTAATTGTCTCTTTCCTTTCTGCCAGACTATTACTTTACCAAGACAACAGCTGAATACTGAAAAAAAATTGGCTGAATGGGATTTTGCAGGGGGAAAGATGAGCTTCACATTTTAGAGGTAGGTTTTCTTCACTTGACTCTGCATAAATATATTGAGCAGAAATATTTTGAATCAGCTGATTTCTTTCACGAAGACTTTTTCCTTGGCTCCATCTGCAATCTTCTTTCTAGTGAAATCTGTGAAATGTTTCATTAAAAGTAGGGTGAGAAATGGAAAAGAAAAATAAATGCTCTACCATAAATTATAGCTAGTCTTCTGCCACAGTTACATTTGGAAACCATATACTTACATTGTCTTGAATTTGAAGTTACTTAAAAAACAAACAGACAAACAAACAAACAAAAAACACATGTCTATTCTCACTACTAAGAAAGCTAAATGCATTTTTTTTAACTTCTCAGAGGACCTGTGTGATCAACTAACAAGCCTGTAATCATAATGCAGGGCATGATATTTTAGCTCCATATTCATGCATCAAATTATGAAACTTGTTGTTGCATGTTAGCATATCTTGTATTAAAATGATTCTAATAGTAAAGTCTTTGGGTTATAGAGTATCAGCTCTTCCAATAGTAGGCTATTTCAGTGGTTAATTATCTTAGCTGTGTTTCTTTTTATAACTGCCTTCTATATTAGTTTTAATTTGCCTAATTTCTGCTTCTTTTGCTGTTGGAGTTCATTATCCTTTTGTTTTTCAGACAAAAATTTCTACTGGCAAATATACCTCTGTGAGTACTTATAAGCTGTGATCAAATCTACCTCATAATTTCTCTTTGATAAGATAAATAAATAAATAAACCCTTCTTAATCAATGTAATGTTGGATTTCAAGACCATCAAGCACCCTGGTGCTGTTTTCTGAATGGTGTCTGTGTTTATAGCATAATATCAAATCAATTGGACAGTGTTTTTCAAAAGTGGACTCAGTGCTGTCTTCTGTAGAAGATATAACACCTCATTCATTACTTCACTGTAATCTTCCAAAGGTCTATAATACCACCACTGTCTACTGTTTTGGATATCCCATTGTCAGATGGGTATGTTAGTACATCATCTCAGGTCCAAGCATTTTGTTTTCTTTATCTGCATTATTAACACTTGCAAAGAAGTTCAGGAAAACATTTTTAGTCTAGCCAGTTCTTAAACAGCTACAGTTGATAAGAGGTGGGCAGCTGTACAGTGGAGAGTTTAGAAAGGGACATGTTAATATTCCTCAAAAGGAGTTTCTGAGTGTGCTCCATGACATTTGCTGAGAGAGCTGGGCCTGTTTAGCCTGGAGAAGAGAAGGCTGAGAGGAGA
>VZSV01000007.1:11577464-11591901 GCA_013398735.1 Nothocercus julius | reverse complement strand
TCTTGCCAGTGAGGGTGACAGAGCCCTGGCACAGGCTGCCCAGAGAGGTTGTGGAATCTCCTTCTCTGGAGACCTTCCAAATCCGCTTGGACGCAGTCCTGAGCCACCTGCTGTAGGTGACCCTGTGTGTGCAGGGGGGTTGGACTGGATGATCTCTAGAGGTCCCTTCCAACCTTAAGCATTCTATGATTCTATGATTTCAGTACAAAGTAAAAATAGATTATCTTAAACCACTACTGATGAAATCCTAGTCTTGACTCTAGATCTGTTGAGTGGATGAATCTAGTGCCTGTCCTTGGGCATCAGCCAAGCTTTCCCAGTAGACCTCATGCACTAAGCATACCTAATACTTCAGAGAAGCAAAAGCATTCATAGATAGTTCTGGGCTGAATTATGCTGTAAATTATGTTTTCAGCAAATAGTATATTTAGAAAGTATTCCTCACAGTGTGATTATCTTGGCTGTTATTGGAAAATGACTGAGTCTTTTCACTTAACTCTAGACATAGCTCGTCAGAGACTCATAGCAATCATCTTTGGCCTGAAGTTCCAAAACTTGGATCATCAAAAACCTTTATTGTAGCCCATTTTAATGTTTAGTAATGCTGAGAAGCATGCAAAAGCTGAGTAGATAGAGCTGTTTAGCTGGGGAGACACAGTGACCCACAGTAAAAATAAAGGAGAAAAAAGCAGGTTTGATCTTACAAATGCTTTAATGATTTATGTATTATGGCACATTTCATAAGGTTTGACCTAAGTAGTGGCATTTTGAAATGATCGGTGAAAAGGTAATGAAATTTCTGGAAGAACAAGGGGTTTCTACTTATGCCTATTCCCTAATGAACAATAAAAAAGTGTCTTCAGTTGGAAAAAAAAAAAAAAAAAAGACAAAAAAACCCACCTTTTTTATATGCTGTGCAGTGCCACCTACAGTATTTTAATCAAGACTGAAGTATGTAACTTGCAGTACATATTGCACTACTGGAAGTAGAGCAAGAGAAAAGTGGGAAGTGTGAGCAAACCAGGGTTAAACAAACATTAGAAAACTGAGTTATGGTTTAGCAAGAAACTTACTAGATTAGCATTTTAATTCTAAAGTCTTCCCACCATGGTTTAAATGTGATGCTTTATCATAATGATTTGAATTTTTAACATTATCTGAACATGGCAAAGAAGTTAAACTCTCATGATTCTGAAATGGTAAAATAGTATAACTTCACAAGAATGTCATCATCAGGGAAATTGCAAACTTACTTATTGCAGCTTTTAAAATAAATCCATTTGAGTTATCTTTCCTGGCCTCCTATGATGAGTCCCTAGCATACACACATTACATGTTCAAGCAAAATAAGCAGTGGTGAACGTTGTTGTTTAGAAGAATTTTTTTATGTATGTAATTATAGCCAAGGTCATTATTTTCTTGGCAAGTGAACTTGAAGGCTGCTCTGATCTTTTTTTTTTAATTCTTTAAACAGTAGATTACATAACAAAATCGTTAGATATTACTTTACTTACCACCATGAAGAAGTTTCACAGAAATATATATGCAAGGAATTGTTTTCCAAGTAATTGCTCAAAAAAAAAAAAAAAGTTGCCTGTAAAAAATGAGGCCATGCATTTCCAGTGTTCTTTTGTTTACTACCCTCTAAACATTGTAGAATACCAAAGTATTTGTAAGATTTGAGCGGGAAGAAATTTTCCTGTCTCTTGCTTACATGTTACAAAAAATATTGAGAACAGTGGCTCCCAGTCACAGTAATTATAATGTTCTTTGATGATGATAGATGTGAACTCCAAGTTGAAGCTTAAAATTGTTATGCAACTTCAGTAACAGTAACTAAAGAAATAATTTTCTGTCTGTTACACACAACTAACCCTAATAATTGATCCTAATCAGAAAATTTCTAGAGATCCAAGGATCTTGTTAACTTAGCCAGTTACCTGGATACCAGGGTCAGCTTCAAAATTAATTCACTTTATAAAGGGTATGATCTGACCGTAAATCATCAAAGAGAGCTCAGCCTCTAATATGCTCCATGAACAGATGGGATAAGCTGATGAGAATAAGTCCATTTTTCTGATACATGAGAGTTTTTGTTGAGGACAGTCTCTGCAGTAGAGACTTTGAACAGAATCCTTTGATCAGGGTGAACAAGCATCACCCTTTGGCAGCAGGGAGGCTGGGACACAGATCTGTAAAGGACTGAAATGAAGGCTTAGCTCTGGATGGACTAAGTGAGTTTTGCTGATTTATATGGGAAAAAAAAACATGTAAATACATGTAAAATTTGTGCATGTATATGATAAATATGCTGCTTTGGTGGCCCAATTAGAATAAAGTGTTCAGAAGGAGTTATCGTAATTATTTAAAAACTATGTATTAGCATTCTATCCTTTAAAGATGCATATGAGCTCTGGAAAAGAAAAAGAAAAAAAAAAAAAAAGCTACTTTTTTTGTTTTCTTCTTGGATTTTTAGCTGTGTCTTACATTGGACTTAAAATTGTAAAAGAGACACGTGGTCTCTCTGAGCCAGCCAAAACCACAAAATGATGGAAACCTCATAAGAAAGCCTATTCTTGCAAGAAAAGAAAAAAAAGAAATTGCCTGGTTGTCTGCAGTATTTTTCCTCAGCCTGTTATTTCAGGGAAGGGTGGGAACAGGAATGTTGTTCTTTGGGTAATGTGTGGGTAGTGATTAGTATTGCAAAAGCCTACAGCTGGACTGCTTAACTGACAGAAACAACTAGCAGACAGCTGCAAGAGGACAGAAAGGGAGGGGACTGACCCCAAATCTCTTTTATTTTATTTTTTAAAGAGTCAGGAACAATAGCTGGTTAGACTGTCAGCAAGTATACAGCCTGGGAAAAATACCAGACATCCACATCTTATGTGCAGGGGTGGTCACAGCCCCTAGCTACATGGGAGTGAGAGAAGACAACACAGCTATGACTCTATCACATGACAGTAGTGGTGTTCAGGAGACCCAAATCATTCTGTTCTCAATCTGCGAGTTACATGCAAGAGCAAAATGACCTTTGATTAAAAACCTAAAGACAAAGACCTTAAGAATGATCAAATTTTCTGCTGGAATTCATTTTTCAAGTCTCCTTGTGTACAAAAGTTGCTGTTCCTTTTTCACAAGTCACCTGTCTTCATTCTCTTGATTCTTCCATGTTTCTAGCTGTCCAGCTGAAGCTTTTTCAGAAAATATTGGTTTTGATAAAAATATGTTTAATTCAAGCGAGTAGAACTGTAAAAGAGACCTTTAATCAGGAGTATACTTTTGATCAGATGAAAGCTCACACCCTCCTTATACTTCAGGGCTCTTCTGAATGCAGATGGTCTTATGTGTAGTGTGCTTGTGCCTTTAGAAATGGAGAGTGGAAGTGCCATTTAGGCAGCCTGTCTCACCTAAGCTGGAGCCTTTGAAGCCTTCACAGCAGCCTATGGAAGCTAGAACATAAGTAAAACTGTCAGAAAAAGACAGACAGACTTGGAACAGCAAGGGTAATTCTATCAGGACACATGAATTAAGATTAGACAGACTCTTCATACTTATATGGAATGTTGGGATTAGAACAGGACCATAGGGATATAAAGATCTGGCTGCTTTGGTTATGGGTCCATCCGTCTGTCTGTCTTACGGGTCACAATTTTCTTGACAAGGGGGATTGAACTGCTGTGGACAGCAAGGAAACAGGTAGATCTTGAATCCTTGAAGAATGCAACTGAGTCAAGGGAGAAACCAGTTAGACTCCCATTTAAAAAAAAAAAAAAAAAATCTAAAGTCATCCTCCATACACCAGTTTAGACCTCTTCAACAGTCTGGCTCAATTCATGGGCTTTCAATGTTTGTTTCTATACTGTCGGTTAGTATTTTGTATTTTGAAATGCTTAATTCTCTCGCTTAGTTGCATTTCTTTTCTTTTAATTTATCTCAATTATCTCCTAGGAAAAACAACTCTTGGACTGTGATTCCTTGCTGTCCAAACCATGCTATCCTAAAGGACTTACTAAGGATCTAGAGTAGAGGAATCAAGAACCCACTTAGCATAAGCTAGTCCCATAAGCAGTGAAATAAGAAGCCTTACCTGTACAAAAGACTAGTGTTATCTCTGGAGGTGTCTTGTTATATGTTTTCCAGAACGGAGAAAAAAGAAGAGAGAAAATAAGAGGCAGGTGATAAGATAGGTTGATATAAGAGGGTATGGAGAAATTACTTACTAAACTTTGCAATTCCCCAAGTTTCCTGCTCCTCCAATGAAAAATCTGTTTCTGTTGAGTTTGTTGTCAGGGAAATAAATAAAAAATCAAGTTATTGAACTAGCCTTGAGCAAGTCAGACTGGGTTAAAGGAGGAAATTTCATCCCCTTCTTTCAGATCTAAGTAAGTTTAAGCTGACAAAACTAGAACAAAGGAATCTTGAGCAATGAATTACCAGTCACAGGCACTATAATACAGGATCATAGAAAAAATATGGCTGGAAGGGACATCAGGATATCATCTGGCCCGATCTCCTATCTTAAGGCAGGATCAAGAATACATATGTCATTCCTGACAGAAGTTTGAATAATATTCTGAAAAAGACCTCCAGCAAAATTCAGAGCATCCCCAGGAAATCTTCTCCAAAGCTCTACAATCCTCCCTGTTACGGGAGCTTAACCCCATCTGTGACATGATCCTTTCTTTGATTCTAGCCTATTAAACAACAGGGCCAGATTTTTACTTAGATGCCATTATAATTCTTCATCTCATTTCTCTCATTAATGATGAAATAACAATTCATCGTTAATTGTTATCAGTTGTATGTCATTCGAATGGGGGGTCGGAAAGCGTAACCAGAGAGCATGGGACAGATTCCACATTTCCGCAGGGAGACGAAGGGTGTGGGACGGTGGTAGAGGTCACTTCAGGAGGGCACTTCTGACTGTGGGATCTGAGAGCTCCTAATAGTAAAAGACATATTAATGTGTGAGGATCTTGCTTCAAAATGTATAGAAATTAACTTCACTGTCAGAACTAGTGTTGAATTAATCACTTCGGAATTTTTACAAAACTTGCTAAGAAGAATAACCTTGAAAAACACCTTTAAATACATTGTCCTTTTTTTTTTTTTTTTAACTTTTCATTCACTATAATGTTATTTAAGATATAATCAGGACAATTAGGACATTTCTTTTCTAAAAATCTCAGAGTTTTGCATTTTAACTCTTTAAGAAGAATACAGAATATCTGCACAATATTAACAAAAAACTCATTTTGCCAGTCAAAGTGGGAACTGCATTTTCCAAAAGTCTGTCCGTAGTATACCATAGTAGGAAATATCCACTTTCGCTCTTGCTCAGCTACACTGGAATTTTAAATAAGGAACTGATAAAGATATAATTAAAACCTCGCAAGTTAAGTACCTCTCATGAATTATTAAAACCCCACTCCTTCCTACGCTGCTGTGATTTTGGCTCCCGGTCCCACGGCTCCCGCAGTTGCTCTGGGCAGGGCCGGGCTGACCCCTCACGGGAGGGCGGCGAGGCTCCGATAGCCACTCGGGCCATGGCTGCTGGCCCTGGCGCTGGGGGCACTGGGCACTCCGGGCTGCCCTGGCAGATGCCTGGGGAGACGACACTTCCTCCTCAGTTTCCGACACATGGAACTGGATGTCGATGGAATCCAGCAGAATTCCCGTTCCTGAGAGGCAGTGTGTGCAGAAGCGGGAACGCTGCTGCACTGGGCTGTCCCCAAGCCCCTTGCGGGGGATGTGTTGGCTGTCAGCACAGAGACCCTCAGAGCTGGCCCAGCTCCTCTGTGAGCGACCACATCCCACCGGCGGCTGACCACACGTAGTGATCCACGGGAAGCAGCCAGTGGCTGCTGGGCCCGGGCCTGGCCACCAAGACGTGTCCAGCAGCCCAAAAGGAGCAGGGCCTGGGGGAGCCCCGGCAGCCCCAGCCTGGGGGGATCAGGGACCACCCTGAGTATGGGAAATGGGGACGGGGACAGGGGCTACTGTAGCCAAGCAGAGACAGGGCTGTGGAGGGACTGGAGCCAATTCTGCTGCTTTGTTGCATTGCATTGACAGACATCCCTGGGCTGAGATGGGGCCGAGGCCGGACACAGCACAGGGAGGGCTGCGGGTCCCTCCGGTCCCAGGCAGCACGTTCTGGCTGTGTTGGTGGATCACCTGAACTGGAAGAAAGCTTGCACACTTGTCCGTTCTGTAAACCCTCCTCTGTTCAGCCTTATTTTGAAGTAAATGCCAAAGCACTCAAAATACATCGCAACCTAAAATCATTGCTCAGAATGAGCTGCCCCTCAGGTTTACATGTCACTTTAATTTCCTCTGGATGTGTGCCTCTCTCCAGGGACTTCCTGCTTTAACTATGCTATTAGTCACTAATCCAGGCAACACGCAGGCTGTGTTTTAAATGTGCCAGTGGCCACCATGTATTCAGTATGGCCACTAATTTGACAAGTGTGGCCCCAGCATCCAAGTGTTCCTAGGATCAAGGTCTGGCATTGAACCTCATCCAAAGGAAAGGTGAGCCCGATGCAGAGACTGCATCCTGTGTCCTGTCACCCACAGGGGACTGCAGTGGTGGTCACGGTTCTCACTCTTGCTTTCCTAGGGTTCAGCCTCACTTTGGTAAGATTGAGTGATCATTCCCAGCATGGTGGCCAATCCCTTCCCCGTGATCTACTTCACCGTTAATGCTAACACACTGGTGGGGAGTGATTCAGAGTTTCCATTCTAGTTATGGATTGCTCTCTGGAAAAGCTTTTATCTCCTTACTACTGCTTAAACTAGATGGTTAAGTTAGGAGCTTAACTCGTGCAAGTGAGTATTCCCCCACCTGCTCCATGGGATCTGGTTTGAAAGCAGGGAGTTTCACCTGCGGGATCTTTGGGGAGAGCGGCTGAGCTGTTATGTTTTATCTGCAATAAATTACTTTTCTGCCTTGGGAGGAGAGGAGAGTGGGGAGCAGAACTGTGCTTTGAATAGCTTGAGGCTAAAACTTGCTGGCAATTTCTTATGTTTTCTAGCACTGGTGAGAGACAGTGTTTGCTTTATAATTGATTAAGTTTGTACTGAGAATAAGGCTGATCTTTATGCTATAATATAGATATAAAAGTAAAGCTTATTTTTGTGATTGGATTAACTTACTTATTTTGCCAATGTGAACTTTTTAACTGCTAGAACAATATTACTGGTTTAGTTGTGTAGAAAAACCTTTTAAATATTGCCTCCTCTAAGACATATGAGTCTTTTGCTGTGGGATATTTTACCACTTATTTACTATTCTTGTTTGTTTTTCTTTCAAGACAGCACTCTGGGCAGAATATTTGTTTTTGTGACAGAATCAGTAATGGGAGGAATACGTGGAATTTTTTTTATGATTATTTGTGTCCATGAATGTACATGCAAACAGCTGAGGAAGGAGAAATAGTTTGGAAGATAATAGAAATCAGATTAAAAATTTAGCCATATATAATCCACATTATTCAGTCACAAGTGATGGCTAGAGCTCTCACGTAATTTCCTAAGAAAAATACATTTGCTTGTGAAACAAACACTGTAAAGAACAATAAATAACACACAATATGAATAAGTAAGCACAGGAAACACAGTCACAAATCTGAGCCCTGGATATTTTTAACTGTGTGGAGCTGACCTCTGGGTTATGTAATACATTCCAGTGGATACACACATTCATTCCCTTAATTTGTTCTGACATTGTACATGTAAAGTATTGGTTCAGTGTCTTATTTTACAGCTTCCTGCTACTGCAAATTCTACGCTCAAGTTTTCTTTGATGTGTCTTTAGTATAACTGCTAAATTATATTAAATAGAAAACATCTGGACATTGCAAACCAAACCATCCAGCAAACTTCTGTGTCTGCATCTCTTGATAACCTTTGACCAAAATCTATTTTTTTTTTCCCAGGCTGTAGTTAAAGGAAGAAGGGAAGCCCTTCTCTGGTTTATATTTGAAACACAGGCTTAAAACAAAGGTATTCTTCATATCAAATCTTTCTGAAATGATGCATCAGCTATGCCGAAACTAACTACGCCATTTTATATAAAACAACTGAGGTTCTGATTTAGCTTGTTTATGTTCAAGCTTTTATCAGTTCTGTTTTTCAGTTTTCTCTCTTAATGTACTATTCAAATTCCGCAAATCTTGCCGAGTCTGACACGGAATGCAGGAAAGATAAACGAATCACTTGTCTAAGCAAATACTTTTCAGTTAAAGCAGTAACCTTAAACATATGAGGTCCAATTTTAATTTATTTTTTTTTTCCTGCCCAAGAGAACTTGAATGTCACTCACTTCCTACGTGAGTATCAAAGACACAGGGCATCTAGGGGTACTAGCACTTTCCATTTTTTTTTCCAGTGAGTCTGTTTCATTTGGCATGCAATGTGAAAATATTTGCAGAACTGTGGACTGGTGTCACCTTCCCAGATACACATTTCTTCATTTTTACACATTTTTTTTTCTCTTGCTTAATCAATGTTCAATATTTCCTGAGAAATGAGATAATTTCAGTAGCAGCAAGTAAGAGAACACTACGTGAGACCATCTTGTGATCAGAGCATTCACCTGGAAGTAGGAGTTGTGGTTTATGTTCTCTTGTGTCCTCCTCATCCCTAGCAAGCAACTAGAGATGGCTTGTCTAGAGAAATGAGGGCTGCACATAACAACACTGACTGCTCTTACTACAGCAGTTTATGAGGGGATGGCTTAAATTTCTCTTAACTGCTAAGTTCCAGGAGAAACCTCTTTGCAGAGAAAATCATGCAGAGAGAAGTGTCCCCCTCCAGCCCACAGCAAAATATTTCCTTCCAGGGAGATGGAGATGTAAGCTTCATCTTTTTCTTTGGCATTTCCTGCTAACTGGCTGAGGAATCTTCTCTCTTAACATACTGACTTTCATGGATCCCTACCTTAAGATTTACCTTGGTGCATGCATAGATAACTGTGTTTATCTTGACTCATTGGTATGTCTCGCTTGGAACAGCAGGGCACATGAAACTTAGAAGCTGTACCACATCATTTTAAAATCTTTTGTGGCTGCAGTACTTATATCTTTCATTCATACTTGCTCAGCCTGGGAAAGACTCCAGCAGCTCAACACTCTAGTGTAATTTGGCTGGCAAAAATAAATTGCAGGAGCTGTGATTCGAGGGATGCTGAGAAATCCATTGCCCTAGATGCAGCTCTGGGACAGCTGAGACACTGCATCCTTAACAGTTTCTGAGGCAGTAATCTCCAGGGAGAGTCTCACTGAACTTCTCACCATTGCACACCTCAAGGGAAGATTCTGTCATCCTCCTATTCCCAGATCCAGGTGAAGATCCAAGGATGCTTCTCTGCATACTAGCCACTTTCAGACCTGCAGCTTTCTGTGCACCTACATTTGGCTTCAGGGACCTGAGAGTCTGAACCCTCAGTGCTTTCATTTGGTAGCTGGAATGAGGCATTTCGATTTGTGGTGTGGGATGTGGGAAGGATTTTTAAAATGTCCAGTATGTGCACATTAATTCCTATATATACTCATACTTTGCTACAATGATTTGTCTACGGTTACAGGCCTTTTATGTGCCATAGCATATGTTAGGCAAAGTGCCAACAAAATCTACATATAATATTAGCCAGGTTTCCTTCTTACTTTGAAAGAAGCAAGCTATACTCTCCTATCCCCCTTGCACTCTTAGTCTGCCTTTCTTTGTATGATCTGCTGTGTTTAAACTGGCTTTGATGCTCCCCATGAGAGCTAGTTAGAACCATTAGGGTTCCTTGCTGTAGCAAGTGTTTCTTAATGATGATAAAATGTGCAAATTGTTAGGCAATTATTAAGGCTTCCTCTTCATTTCTCTAGCTGAATGAGAGTCCTGAAACTGGCTGTTCCCAGCAATAATTGGCATTTTGGGATAAAGATAAAATACACAATTAATACAGAAATTTATCGTTATTGTTTGTTACACATAAAGAAGCACAGATTATGTTATAGTGTTCCATTTATATCTAACGCTATTAATGGCTGAATGTCACCATGCTCATAAACACAAATAAGTGACTGTTTTTCAGTGACATCAATGCATCTGGACATATTTTTTTTTGGACTGTATCTGCAGGCACAACTGACACATGCTTTTTGACCAAATAATTGTTCCAGTGAACCTCAAACCTGCTTTACTACACCTTCTACTATTTTATTCCTGGTCATTTTTTCCTAACTTCCAAGTATGCCAAAAGATAGAATAGCTTTTAGAGAAAGCAAATCCCAAATGCTATATAGTTTTGGTGTATATATTCATATGTGTGTGTATGTGTGTATGTTCATATGTGTATATATACATATATATATATATAAACACACACATATATAAATTCTTCCTTTAAATAAAAACAACTTGTTAACAGCTTTTGTCATCTTTTGTTTGTATTTAATTGAACATTTAATTCCTGATGCGTATTTTCAGGTAACTTTTCTGTTGCTTTCAAAAATATTGCATGCACTGCCAATCAGTGATCTAAACATCACTATCAAAGAGATTTTCTTCCTTGCCCCAATTTGTATTTCTTCAAAAATCTGCTAAAGTTTTAATGGGCAATGACAGATGAATCTTTTTACTGAGCTCAACATTGGCCTCCTCTCGGTCTATGTAATTGTGTGACAGCAGAGGTGTGCACTCATCTTCATGTCCCAACCTACCCTGCTCTGAAATCTCTGGAAGCAACTTTTATGTGCTTCCTCCCAGTGAAGTTCAAAAGCAGTCTGAAAAGGTGATAATGCTGTCACAAAGAGGAAGAAATCATAAGGTATTAAAAGATTTGTTGTTTTCTAAAAACTAACACTTTGGAGTAACTGAAAGGGGTATGAATGGATACAAAATAGCAGACAAAATGAGGTAGCCAAGAGCATTGTAGTATGTGCAAATGTAATTTGTCCATTCTACCAGATGCTCCAAAGCTGATCAGATGTTCTGCCTCCTCACATAAGAAATACAATTAAAAGTATACAAACATACAGTAATACATAAATAAATAATTATACATTTATCTTGCTTTTTGAATTAGTTGAAAGTAATTCCAGGAAAATGCTGCACTCCTGAATTCAAGTATTTCAGATAGAAAAAAAATACATATTGCAATGAATGCAATTTCTTAACCAAAAAAGAACATTCCCTTCACAAAAATATGCTGTTGGACTATTCATGAAGAAATACATACATTTACAATTTAGATTTTGCATTTGTAATGCCGTGCATACATTTTGAAGGCAGTCATAACTACATCGAGCTATAATACTGATACTATATTTGTCATTTATAGAGTGTGAATGTTTTCCTCTGAAGCTTGCCTGTGGCAGTGTGTTTCAGAACTGAATAGGTCTTCTGTTCAGTGTCTTAGTGGTCAGACACTAAAATAGATTTTAATCAGCAAAAATCCACAGTCAGTTACTTATCGACATTTTTGGAAATCTGAGTATGCTATGCTAACCAGAACAACATTCTTAGTCATAATCATTGGTTCCTTTGAAGAATACTAATAGTTGTATGAGGATTTTGTTTGCTTGCTTGTTTTGTTTTGCTTTTTTTCTCCAGGATATATGGTTCTTTTCCACTTGATCAGAGTCATTCTTGTTTTTACTAATATTACTATTCTTCATTACACCATAGATCAATTTGTCTTGTAGAAAAGATGGATATATTATATATGCTATGTGTATCGTGTTAATATATTTGTAGTCTTCAAAGTCTGTAGTAAAATACCTAAGTATATCAGATTATTATTCTTATTATTACAAACTGGATGAATATGCAAGACATATTATAGTTTGACAATGTTATATCTCGACTGTATGGTATTTGCTAAAGTTGTTCTAATTCATTTTATTGGCACGTTTTAAAACCATTCCTCCTTGCACTTCTGCTTAAGATAAATCTTCATATCTTTTATGCATAGAAAAAGGCTCTGCTAAGGAGAGGTCCTGTACAGTACACAGTAAATAGCAATATATACGTTTTTTTCCTTCAAGACTCATATTTTCACTTTAATTATTTATTAGCCCATAATATATATTTTGAGGGCCCTCTGGATCCGTTATATCCTGCTTGTCATTTTTTAATCTCTTTTCTGATATTGTGATACGAACTTGAGTAAAACCAAAGTAGTATATGAAGTACTTTAAAATATTGTTCTTAACATTTTAAGATTAAGAATCCCATAGACTACCTCTCCCAGGAAGCAGGAGTTCTAATATGTCTCATTTTTTAAAAAAATTACCAGAAGGAATATGACTCCTAAATACTACAACGTAAAGGGAGCTGGATAGGACATTCTATAAAATCTTAGCCTATATGTAGTGTTTTGCCATGCAGGCTGCATTAACTGCTGTGGCAGGCTTAAATCCTGATTTATTTCCTTTAAATAATTAACTAACAAAAGCAATTGGTTTCCCTAAAATATTTCAAAGTACTTCCGAGTAGTTTCTTCCGAATCAGTATGGAGGTTCTTCCATTTCAGATACAGCAAAATATGATAAAGCCTTGACGCACTTTGATGGGTCATTAGTATATCCTGAAATGCTGCATTGGGATATTTGACATGATATATTATGACATAAAGATATTATTATGGAGATTCTTTGCGTGATATAGGGTAGTGATTCCCAAACCACTGCAATACATTTAGAAGCTCAGAGCATTATGAAGTTTCTATAAAATAACATCAAGTTGCCAGCCTGAATTTGGGTGTCTTTCTTAGTACTTGTCAAACATATGCCATTTTGGTGCAGTCTGCCAATGCATACCAAACACATACAGTAGCACAATATATATACTCAGAGCATTTATTGAAGTTGGTTTAATCATGAAGCAAGAAACTATTAGATCTAAGGTAGAAGGAAGAATCATGCTATAAAATAAACTAATATTCTGAACATTAAACGGCCAGAAATTGCTTCTCTTACTCTCATGAAATTGTAACGTTTTCTGAGTGACTCAGCTGCTGACTCTACCGTAAGGTAAGGGAAGAAAGAGAAATTGAGAATTATGACAAATTTCTGAACTGTATCTGTTGACAGCTTGAAGGCTTTGTTGCTTTGCAAAATCTTATACTGTGGAGTGCAGAGTTCAATCAGGCTGAGGGGAATGTTTGTTCAATGGACCTGGTCCAGCAAGCTGATTCAACTGGAAACTAACTCTGGAAAAAATATATGTATATACATATATTAGTTTTGAGCCAGATCTGTTTACTGAACCATGCGATTGCCATTACTGGCATCAAGGAGAGAACTGCTGTACAGCAGCCTTGACTTACAGTGAATTAAGTTCCTCTGGATCTAAATCCTAAAAGTACCTTTTCTTTCCACAGTCTGAAATGCTGTGATAGATCTATAAATATGCTGCTGCTTTGCAAAAGAACAAGTTAGACATTAAACAGATCAGTAATCAAAGTGAAATGATTTAGCTGAACTTCTTAATACTTGCTCCAATAGTGGATACAAATATTCTACTGCCTCCCTACCAGTTCACTTCATAACATTTGAGTCCATAATTCATGAAAGAATATCTCAATGTATCTAATGTTAAAATATTTTTCTAAGAGCTGTCTGTCTGCAAACTGGGTCTTTCAGTCGAGAGGCAAAATCTTTGTACGTTAGGAGTAAAACAAAGAAAAAAGGTAAGGTTCTTGTTTTTAAACTACATGCACCACCTCAAGCTAAATACAAATTAAATTAAACACAAGGCTTTAGTAGCCTTTTAGTGGGCTAGTTCTCATTTTTGTTTTACACTGGAGTCATCCTTTTGATTCACTCCAGTATGAGATCAGTATGGGGACTGATTTCTGCAGTGTGGTGCTGCTTTACCCTTTTAATATTCATGATAAGTGAAGGCTGGATGTAATTTACTCAAATGAATTATTGCTTTATAACAAACAAACATGCTGAAATGACTTAAAGAGATTTTGAACCAGCATTTCTGTGGGTAGGGGGTCCTATTAATTTTGAAGACAAAAGTCCAGGGGATCCATTTAAAATGAATTACCACTTCATTTTCACTCCTGGAATATTAATATATGTGCACGTAGTTTTCTTTTTACTTTGGAAGCATAAAATAAAAATATCATGTTACAGTGAAATAATTATGTTTACTGTCTATGTCCAGTTATGTAGGTTTAATCTGCAAACGAAAGAGTTTTGTGAGTATGGACGCTTAAAAAAGCAGGAAAATGATGAGATGAGAAACTAAGAATAAACAAACCAGGAACTTGAAAGAAAAGACAAATTAATTAGTTGAATTAGTGTTCTGTAGGAAAAGGGATTTTAGTGTGATGCTAGATATATTTTGAATCCTCTAGAAATATTTTAGTAGCCGTGACTTATGCGATTTAGGTTGTGTAGATCATAGAATCATAGAATCATAGAATGCT
>VZSV01000007.1:11541012-11576804 GCA_013398735.1 Nothocercus julius | reverse complement strand
CGCAGCCCTCTGGACTGTCAGCTACTCCTCCCAGTTTTGTATCATCAGCAAACTTGCTGAGGGAGCCCTCTGTGCCTTCATCCAGGTCATTGATGAATAAATTGAACAGGACTGGGCTGAGGACTGACCCCTGGGGGACACCGCTAACCACAGGCCTCCAGCTCGACTCCGCAGATGATGCAGTACAAGATTGTGAGCTAGAGGAACTGTCAATAATTAAAAAGATTAAAAAATACTGAAAGGACAAAATATCTATTGGAGTTTTAGAAAAACAAAAATCTTACAAATTTCAAAAATGTGTCAAGATTTGGATGTACCCTCTGTGTAAGAATCAGATATCAACAGATGTTTCATCTTTTCATTAAGAGCCTAAATCACAGGAAGAGATCTTGTATAGAGAATGAGATAGGAAAAAAAAAGAGTTTTAAAAGATTCATAATATGGAGACAAATTTGATTTCCCTTTCACATTCAGTGTATGTCTGAATAGCTATATTCTAGTAGGGGAGTTATATAAATTTAATTCTGAGTAAACTTAGATAAAAAGAGTTAAATTTTTGCCTTATATCTCAAGGAAAATATTAAAAGGACATGTCATAGGCTGACTGATTTCCAAGAAGGAGAAAAAAGGAGGTAGCCAAATTGACTGGGGAAAGCTCAGAGCATCAAGAAAGAGAATCTTAAGAGAAAGCATATATCCAAGCCTACAAAACTACTTAATTTCAAAAATAAGTTAAACGGAAGAATTTGTAGTAAGTAGAAACCACAAAACAAATCCTAGGTGGGTAGAGAAGAACAGAAAAGGCAATGTTGTGACAAGAAATTTTGATAGGATTTAAGTTTTCAGAAGTACCAGAACTGATATTCTTCATCCTCGTCTTACTTGTACAAACTACAGTTATCTGGCAGTATAACTGCAGTATAACTGGCAAGTAAGTATTTGCAAGTTATGCAAAAGTTATGGCAAATGTATGTGTATGTGAAATATATAAACTATCTGTCAGTCTGCCTGGCTGTCATTTATAGTGGGATTTCTTTCCCTTCACTAAAGGAAAAGATATTAATGTACAAATATATCCAGAAAGATATAAAGATATAAATATAATTTGTTTCCTTTCAGGTATATATCACATGAAGACATTTCCTTTGTGTCATTAAGCTACTTCAGAACACCTGACTTCCTGATGTATTTTTTTTTCTGGGCTCAGCTGAGACTTCTTAGCAAACCTCACATGATTTGCAGAATATAGCACTTTGTGCAACAGCTTGACTGCAAGATTCTCTGTGCTGCAGAGGAAATGTAATTTGAACTAATTGTATATGTTCTGTGATGTATGCCTTGGAGGAGGCTGGGAAAATGTAGGAATGAAATCCTTACTGAACATTTTCTCCTTTCCATTCTAAAGTAGACATTGGGCAATAGGTTTGTAGGTCACATCTTACTCTTTCTAGATTGTTTTAAAATTTCTTCCTGACATACATGAACATTCAGGATGTGCCACAACGTACTTGATATAACACAATAAATTATCAGGGTCACAGAAGTCCTGTGACGCCAGTCAGTATGTTCCCTTTAGGGGTGACCCATCTCAGCAATATTTCACTAACACTTCAGAATTCCTTTTTCAGCAGCCCACAATATATAGAGAGGATGATGGGGTAAATATGCATGATAAAGATGCATTTTCTCCTGGCAGGGAAAATGGACAGAGCACCTTTTTTTTCCCACCCTATATTAAACCTTCTTATCAGCGTTTCCGAAGGTGCTCACATGGAACCAAAGATACAAAGAAAGAATTTGCTGAGAGGAAAATTGTCAGGACAAAATGAATGATTTAAAAAGGAAATATGCACAATAATTAGATGCACGGATGCCTACCTACAGGCTAGTTAATCACAAGATGCCTGGTTTCACTGGTGGGAAAAAAAATCTTCGTTTTTTTTCATACTGTCCTAACCTCCAAACGTCACCCAAAAGCCATCTGTACAGTTGTTTTATGAGCGATGTCATATGAGAGTGACATAAACCTAATAAACCTTTGTGGACTCTGGTGCTTCAATCACAGTAAAATATGCAATCAACTCTTATGAGCCTTGTTTATAGGCTAACAGGTAGAACTTTTTTTCTTGCAATCTGAAGGTCGGCAGTATAAATCCAAAAGACTTATTTTGTGTTACAAGAAGTAAAACATAGGCTTTGGATATAAGAAATTAAATCTTAAAATCCTAATTTAGAGAATTGTTTGGAGGACATAGAAGGCAGTATATCATGCACAGCCACTTTTGTTCGAGAGCTAGTGCTGGATCTCAACGTCGTTCCAAAGAAAACAGCAACATAAACCAGAAAAAATAATACAAGCATTTTGCTAAGGACAAGGCAAGGTGGAAGGTTCAAAACTGTCTCTCAGATTTTTTAACTAACAATGCTAATGTCATAATAACAATTCCAAGCCTTTAATATCATATGGTATATTGCCAGTTTCTGTGTTAAAGGAGTAGATAAATTGGTAATAAAGTATTGGCAAGGTTATCTAACAATCCATCCATCTTAGCACTTTGAACTCATGGAAGATGACAGTCTCATTGTGAAAATGACCAACCAGTAAGACAAAAAAAAAAAAAGTTAAATTCAAAGCTGCTGTTCAAAAACATTAATTGCTCCCCTATGAAGAATGCAACCAGTTTCTTTGCATCATTACTTCCATTATGTGGCAAAACTGGTAATCTTTTGTATGACGCCTTTTCAAAAAGAAATAAGACAAAATATGCACTCAGAATAATTGTCCCTGAATTTAGCACAATAGATGTTATCAAGGAAAGTTATTCTTCACTTCCAGGACTATAGTTGGAATTGGCTCTTTCTGCTTCCTGTCTTCATCACTCTTCATATTATCCCAGCAACAGTGTACACTGATTGTTTGATAGGCATTCTAAATTTGGCCAATAAAACTGCAAACAACTCCCATCTTTATTTTAAACTGCAATTCTATAGCAATTTAAAGCTACCAAAGTACAGCTGAAAATTATTTCATCATTGTACTTCAATTAGGTCTTAGGCAATGGCAATGCAAAGAGATTTCAGGGTGAATCAGAGCCCACAGTCACAATACACACCTGTACTAATTCATTCTGTGTCAATTGCCATAAATTTTTCAGGGGCCCTCTGGGAATCTGCACTTGTATGTCTGGGATTTCTGTCTAAGTAAATACGGCTGTTCAACAGTATCAGCCAGTGTCATTAATACATAAGTTAACTATTACAACAGAATTAGGTTGCATGCTTAGTATTACATTCAGCTTACACATTACAGGAGTATTCCTCAGTTAATTCTCTCTTTCTAAAAATGTGTCTATTTTGGTGTCAAACATGTCAGAACTAGGAAGAAAATGCAGAGGAGACAAAGAAGGAATAATGATGAATTTCAGAACTCAACATCTGTAATTTAGAAAAAAACTTTGAGCTATTATTTCTATGAAAACCAAAAAGTTATTTTCTTGCAAATTCTTGCCAGATCCTTATGGGTTATATAGTTTGCAAGTGCCAGTCTTTAAATAATTAAGAATTTAGATCCAAGGATATTTTATATCTGTTGTTTATTAGTAACTGGCTAGATACACTACATAGATGCACAACTTTGAAACAGGGGTCCTTTACTGGTCTTTCTACATTTCTTTCATTGGATTTTATAAAAGGAAGGTTTTTCAGCCTCACTTTTCCCATTAGCAAGTTAATCCACTATTGCATACTAGAAATCTTATTAATAATCCATTATCGTATTATTAGCTTTTCAGCTGCCAAAACATCTCTGATTGATAATAAAGTTGCTTTCTGGTAGCTCAAAGAATGTAATTAATTTGTTCCTTAGGCCAACCAGAGAGCAGAAAGGAAATAATTCTGGCAGGACTGCCGTTTCTTTGCTATACCCTACATTACATCTGAAAATCTCACCAATGCCAATCATTTAGTCCAATAAAAAATAGCTTTTGCAATGAAGAGTTGTCACAAGATCGACACTTCAGATTCACCCCAGAATTTATTTTTGATACCTTGCTATTTATCTAGCAGCATGGGACCATATGCTGTGACAATAAAGGGATTTAATGGATGTCATGTTTTAAGATGCATCATTTCTAGAGAGTTTCCAACCCACATTAATCTTACAGAAGATAATACACAAAAAGAAAATAAATTTATCTGAAGAAGTTGAAAGGCAAATCATGATGGGACACAACAATTATGTGTTTTCTTGTATGATACTATATAGAGCAAACAACACTTCTACTATTCCAGGAGACAAAGAACTTGCACTTGAGTCAAACAAATGCTTTTAATATTCACTGTACTCCTATCTCATTGGCAACCTTACCTAACAGTAAAGTAAATAAAAAATAAAATAAAATAAAATAAAATAAAATAAAATAAAATAAAATAAAATAAAATAAAATAAAATAAAATAAAGGGCTGCATAACAGAGGGCATGTGGGCATATTATACTTGTAACATAACAGGCAATTGTAACAATCACTATGCACGCTGAGCATGTCTGTTTCAAGGGCAGAACTTGGTATCGGTGGTTTCATGTAACAGCTAGACAATATTCTTCAGCTTTTGCTATCATGGATTTATTCTGAATGATCACAGTGGTCTCTTCTGGACTTACTTTAAAATGTAGGCAGTGGTGGAAGAATCTGACTTAAAAATATTTTAAAGCCTTTGAAGCCAAATAAATTTTCAGAAATGGAAGAAGAATGAAACTCCACATTAACTGGATGGAAGGACTCTTATGGGAGTTGCTTTATTTGTGCAACACCTGAACTTTCATTTTATTTCTTTTTTTAGGCTTTTTACTTTTTTTTCCCTGTATTAAAAATAATGATAGAAGTGTTTTTTGGTTTTCTTTTTTTTTTACCAATAATCTAATCAATTTTTGTCCAATTTCTACTGCCTTTTATCTTCTCTTTAATGTATCCACTTGAAGAAATTACCATGAATATACTACCAGGTTTATTAATATTATAAATATAAGAATAAAACATTTTAGTTGCAGTTGACTTCTTGTATTTGTCATGTAACCTTTTTATTGAAAGTAAGCAATTAAAGAGCAATTTGCTTCATAAATAAAATGGAAGACTTACATAACAGATCATTTATTTCTTGTGGGCCACCAAAATGTAGTTATTGATCCCTTCTGTATGTATTAGGCAATCTTGTCTTCATCTGCACACCCAGTGATCTACTGTGTTATGTGCTGGGACACCTGATATCTCTTGCTATATTTTGCTGCCTTTCCTCTGAAGTTACTGATGGAAAATCTATCAGTTGTTTAGATCCTGGAGATCTAGGCACAGTAATTTTAACATTTGCTTTGATTTAGATTTTTGCATTTAGAAAATATTGTCAAGACTACATAAGCCTACTTTATTTAAAAACATATTAATTTTCAGGCAACAGTACGTTATTATTGAGCAGTAAGTTATTGTAAGTTAGACTCTGAAAACTAGACCAGATAGAACTGGAACTGTGCATCTCATGCAGGAACAAGAGAGTGCTGAATTTTCCTTTTCTGGGGAAATTTCTGTTTTCCTGGAGCAGATAAACAATTACTTTTATTACATATATATATATACACATATATAAAATATATATGTGTGTGGGTATATGCATGTGTGTGATATATATGAGTTATATATCTATGTTATATCAATATGTATATGCATTCTATATATATAATGTAAGTATGTAAGTTTTTGGTTTCTTATTGGCACAAAAAAAATATTTTCCTATGAGTCTTCTTTGCCTAATTTTTGTTTTCCAAGCTGATAATTTTTATCTTGTCGAGGGAGGTGATCCTGCCCCTCTACTCAGCCCTGGGGAGGCCACACCTGGAGTACTGTGTGCAGTTCTGGGCTCCCCAGTACAAGAGGGATGTGGAGCTGCTGGAGAGAGTCCAGCGCAGGGCTACAAGGATGATCCGGGGCCTGGAACATCTGCCCTATGAGGAAAGGCTGAGAGAGCTGGGCCTGTTCAGCCTGGAGAAGAGAAGGCTGAGAGGAGACCTGAGCAGTGTCTATAAGGACCCAAGGGAGGCAGTGAGGAGGATGGGGCCGGCCTCTTCTCAGTGGTGGCCACCGACAGAACTAGAGGAAACAGCCACAAACTGAAACACCAAAAGTTCCACAGGAACTTAAGGTAAAATTTCTTGCCAGTGAGGGGAACAGGGCTGCCCAGAGAGGTTGTGGAGTCTCCTTCTCTGGAGATCTTCCAAACCCGCTTGGACATGCTGTAGGTGACCCTGCGTGTGCAGGGGGGTTGGACTAGATGATCTCTAAAGGTCCCTTCCAACCTTAGCATTCTATGATTCTATGATTCTATGATCTTCAGAGACAAGATTTGGCATTATTATTGATTTTTGAAAGCTTTGGATGTCAGAGGCTGGGAACAGGAAGAGGGAGGGGAAGTACGATTAATGGGAAGGAGTTTGTCTTTCCTTCAATCAAAGAAATAAAAAGTTCCAGTAGTCTCATTTCTTTGCTTCTACTTTCCCCAAAGTGATGGGAATCACAAGTAATCCTTGCCTTTTTTAGACTGAATTTATTTCTGATCAAAGATGGGATGTGTTATGAAGTCGGCAGGTATTCATAGGGTAAATTCATAGAATTATTATGGTTGGAAAAGACCCTCAAGATCATTGAGTCCAGCTGTAAACCCTTCAAGATCATATCTGTTAACCATGTCCCTAAGTAGTTGATCTACATGTTTCTTGAACACTGTCAGGGACAGTGATTTTACCACTACCCTGGGCAGCCTGTTCCAATACTCGACTACTCTTTCTGTGTAGAAATTCTTTCTAATGTCTATCCTGAACCTCCCCTGGCGCAACTTGAGGCCATTTCCTCTTGTCCTATGTGCAGTTATTGTGTAGAACAGATAGACCCCCGCCTCACTACAATATCCTTTCAGGTAGTTGCAGAGAGTGATAAGGGCTTCCCTAAGCCACCTCTTCTCCAGACTAAATAACCCCTGCTCCCTCAGCTCCTGATAAGGTCTGTGCTCCAGCCCCTTCATTGTCTTCATTGACCTTCTTTGGATATACTCCAGCACCTCAATTTCTTTCTTGTAGTGAGGGGCCCAAAACTGAACACAGTATTCGAGGTGCAGCCTCACCAGCGCCAAGCACAGGGGAGCAACCACTTTCCCGGTCCTGCTGGCTACACTATCCCTAATACAAACCAGGATGCCATTGGCCTTCTTGGCCACCTGGACACACTACTAGTTCATGTTCAGCCCCCTGTCAACCAACACACCCAGATGCTTTTCTGCTGTGGAGCTCTCCAGCCACTCTGCCCTAAGCCTGCACCGTTGCATGGGGTTGTTGTGACCAAGGTGCAGGACCCAGTATTTGGCCTTGTTGAACCTCATACAGATGGTCTCAGCCCATCGAGCCAGCCTGTCCAGATCCCTTTGCAGAGCTCTCCTACCCTCAAGCAGATCAGCTCTTCCTCCCAGCTTGGTGTTGTCTACAAATTTGCTGAGGGTGCCCTAAATCCACTCATCCAGATCATCGATAAAGATATTAAAAAAAGGAGGACTGGCCCCACCACTGACCCCTGGGAAACACCACTCATAACCGGTCACCAGCTGGATTTATCTCCATTTACCACCACTCTCTAAGCCTGGCCATCCAGCCAGTTCTTCACCCAGCAAAGAGTACACCTGTCTAAGCCATGAGCTGCCAGCTTCTCCAGGAGAAGGCACTGGGAGACTGTGTCAAAGGCCTTACTTAGTCTAAGCAGACCTTGTTCGCAGCCTTTCCCTCATCCACTAGGCGAGTCACCTGGTCATAGAAGGAGATCAGGTTGATGAGGCAGGACCTGCCTTTCATGAACCCATGTTGGCTGGGCCTGATTCCCTGATTGTTGCACACATGCTGTGTGATCGTCCTCGCGCTGATCTGCTCCTTGACTTTCCCTGACAGCAAGGTCAGACCGACAGGTCTGTAGTTCCCCATATCTACCATCTGACCCTTCTTGTAGATGGTCGTCACACTGGCAAGTCTCCAGTCATCTGGGACCTCCCCGGTTGACCAGAACTGCTGATAGATGATGGAGAGAGGCTTGGCAAGCACTTCCGCCAGCTTCCTCAAAAGTCTTGAGTGGATTCCATCCAGCTCCATAGACTTGTGAGTCTCCAAGTGGAGTAACAGGTCACTTACTATTTCCTCCTGGATTGTGAGGGGTTTATTCTGCACTCTATAGTTGTCTTCCTGCTCTGGGGGCCAAGCACCTTGAGGATAAGCGATCTGAGTGTTAAAGACGGGTAAAAAAGGCATTAAGTACCTCAGCCTCATCCTCATCCTCATCCTTGGTGGCAATATTCCCTGCCAATAAAGGATGGAGATTCTCCTTGGCCCTCCTCTTCTTCTTAATGTATTTGTGGAAGCATTTTTTGTTGTCTTTTACAGCTGTGGCCAGATTGAGCTCCATCCGAGCTTTCACAGTTCTAATTTCCTTCTTATATACCCTAGCGACTTCCTTGTACCCCTCCTGAGTTACCTGTCCGTTCTTCCAAAGGAAGTAAACTCTCTTTCTTTCCCAGAGCCTCAGCAATAGGTCCCTATTTAGCCAGGCCAGTCTTCTCCTCCTCCAGCTCGTCTTTCAGCACACTTTCCTCCTAAATAGTTTCTCCCGGAGTGCCTATATTGATCTCAGTTATGACATATCTATCTTAGACAATGAGAAAATTAGGTTGATTATTCTAACTAATGTAGAGTTTTATAAATCAACACCAACACTTTCAGCCTCACTTAGATGCCTCTTTACAGGTAGTTCAAATCTGGAAGCTCAAGGGTGTGTATGCCAGTATTTATCTTGCCAAGAAAGTTTTGTCTTCTCTGTTGCATTCAAAATACGGAGTGTTCAAATTTGTGGACCAAATATTCTGAGAAGTAGCTTTACACTTCAATTTTAACCTTTCTGGAGAAGAAAAGTGCAGTTTTTTAAAGACAGGCTGTTCAGGCCTTGAGCTGAACTTCACTTAAAGACAATCATCGCTATAATAAAAACATATTTAGATAAAATTATAAAGTACATTTAACTATGAAAAAGAATTTGAATGCCTCAAACACTGAATTTTAAATGGAACAATGAACTATTTACAAATAAGAATGTGCTATTTTTACATTCTCCTCATGTGGACCAGCATTTGAAAAATATAATTCCCATTTGAATGCATGACAAAAGAAACATTCAAAGCTGTTTTAGAGTCTGGTGCATTAGCATAATTATATTTTTTCAATCATATTAAAAATGTTAACATCTTCAAAACAATGCATCCAGCATTCTACCACGCTTTCCATTTATATCCAATTAGCCACAAGCAGTGCTTTTGAGTGCAATACTTATTTAAATGGTTCATGAATATACACCAATTTTACTTGATAACTTACAAATTAGCATCCTCTTTTCACTGGGGGAGCTTTTATTCCAACATTTGAAACTGCAATGACTACTTGTTAGCTGTTTTTATGCTAGAAGAAGAAAAAATGCTTTTGTATGTTTTTTAATAAATTTCCCTTCCTAAAAATCGACTATTCTAATAAAATTAAGACCTCAGTATGTCCCAAACATATTAGCACCCCTGAAAGGGAAAATGAGTTAAACAAATTTTGGTAACCTGTTTGCTTTTGTTTTAAAAAGATTGAAATTGTGGCTAGAAACAAGTTAGAAATCTGTATTTCACTCAGTATTTTATCTCAGTGTAGTAATATGTTCTTGGAGTATGACAGATTTTTCCATATGTTTCTTAATGATCACATTACAGTTTCCATAATTTAACTGTATCCCTCTGAGAATTTGTTATTAATAAATGAATTGTTAAAATTTAGACTGATTTGAAATAAGAATCTCATTCAGAGACAGTGTATACTCTAGAGGTATATCATGTCCAAAGATACCTTCATATAACTGAAACACAAAAATATACATTGAACTATTCTTAAATTCAGCCATGCATTACTATGTGCACAGCCCTCAATAACAAAAATTATATATATTTTTAATTTTGAATGGAAACAAGGAATATTTGTAAATCAATTGTGGTACTCTGCATGGTAAGAGAGATTCACGCATCTAGTGAATTAAAATGGAAAATAACTACTAAGAATACTTCTTTATAATTTTTGAAACTGGTCTGATTTCATTGGTAGTTTCTGCAACATGTCTCCAGATAAATTCACTATATGCGTTCCAAACTCATGCTGTACTACATTAAACATAATGTTACAAGAAGACTTCAAGAGTACTTGAGCACTTTAAACTTATTTTAGAGAAAGCAGTTTTACTGAGATTGATTCGTAACTGACAGCTTTTTTGAGAAAGAATTAATTTCTTAACATTTTTGCAGTTTTAGAAGACGTTAATGAAACCATTTTGTATATATTTTTTATTCATATGAGAACCATTATGAATGGTTCCTGGAAAGGGTTAACCATGAAAATCCTTGCCCAGAGGACATTGAAGGGTTGGTTACAGATGGCTTTTAACAGATGGTTATTAAAAACATTATGTTTCTTAATTACTTTACATTTTCTGGATGGAGAATCCCAAAGAAACCTGCAGTGTAGTCAGTGGTTATAGAGGTACCTATTTGAAAAAAAATCTTCTTGTGGTACAGCTGAACAAAACATTCAGCTCTTTACCCTGTTGGAAATGACTGGTAGTTTTGGGAACTGGGATGTCTTTATGGTTCTGGGGTTTCTCTAGTAAGGCACTGGATGAACATGTAGTTGCTGAGCAAAAGACAGAGATGAAGAGTTGCTGAGAAAGCTTTCCACTGCTCTACAGTGAATGCTATGCCCTATGGGATTTTTTGAGTTTTGTTACAACTTTTGTCAAGGTGAAAAAAAGAAATAAGACTGTAGAATGTCACTAATTTCTCTTTCAACAGGAAATGTACTCACTGCCCGATTCCGGAAAGGCAGAACTATGCCACATTGCCACATCACTAATTACTATGTTATACTGTCTCCTTTTACCATTTCTAATTTCATGTTCCCACAGAATTCTGCAGAATTGCCAGGGATTTTTTTTTTTTTTTTTTTTTTTGTTGAGTCTTGAGAAGAGCAGGGTTTGGTATTATGTTCTCAAAACCTTCAGTTAGTCTGTTCTGGCCGGCCTGCAAAAAAGCCAAGTCACATGCATTTCATTTTATAGAATTCTAAACCCTCATATTTAGTATTTCTCTTAGTCCCAATTTCTCCATAGTCACATAACTGACAGTTAAAATTAAAAACCACAAGCTTTCAATATTAAGAAGATATTTTGCTTTAAAACATCCAATAGTAATTTTATTTTGTCTATATCTCAAAAAGACAATGTGAATTCTGTTGAAAAATCCTTCCAAAATAATGACCTCTAAATAATGGGCCAAGCCACAGTTGATCTCCTTTGCTGACAAGGCCTCAAGGGCTCTTCTTGATGGGATTCCACTTCAAAGCAGGCAATTTGAGTCGCAAACAAAGAGGGTTTACACTCTTTTAGCTTACGGTGCAATCTGGCTTTAAATTACTCAGCTTGGTATTGAACTTTTACTAAATTTCTGCTCCAGTTACTTCAAGCATAGCAGTCATCACATCAGCAGTCTAAAAAGCACTAGCCAATATATTGTATGAAAACCATTGCAGGCAGTTATCACAGAGCAGTAGCTAATTAGACACTCTGTCAATCACACAGGTGTCAATATTGTATCCAAAGGGAGCATAAATTAGCCAAGACAAATAGTCTACATTTTGTTTTTTCTTTTTGAAATAAAAGACTAACAAGACAAAAAAATCTATCGGTAATTGAAAAGATGCATTGTTTTCAATGTATTGCAAGACCTTGTGTTAAAATGGAGAAAGGCATTATAACATAAACTGCAAGGAACATTGTATAATTCAGGGGAGGTTGAGAGAAGCACAGGATAGTTGCATGGTGGTTGGTTAACTTACTTGAATCCTGGTATATTTCCAGTAATGCTGAAATCAATGAGAGACCCTAACCTGTGATACCTCAAATCAGCTGAAAAATTATATATTGTGAAGATGAACTTCATACTTCCTAATTGTTATAATTTTATCTGTACCAACAAATCAATTGCAATGCAGCTCAAAATATCACTTTCTTAAAGCAACAAATATCTAGGATAAGAATTTGGGAGGGGGAAATCAGATCAACATAGATATCTGAAAGGGTGGTAAAGTGAACATAAAACTGTCATCAGTCTAGTATTTAAAAGTCATCCTATTCATTTAGTTGCACCTTAATAGATGATTTTAAATTATTTTAAAAGGCAGAAAAAAAATCACTATTCACAAAAATGACCAATGTGTAAATTGTATTGGTTTCTACTTATTTCTGCCTAAGTATAGACCACTTGAGTTCATTATTGCACCCAAAACTGCTTGATGCTCTGTGCATATTTTGAATCTCACCATATTATTCACCAAAATTAAAATATTTTGTATCAGAAACTCCAGTAAACTTTTGTTGCTCCAGTAAACTTCAGTCGAGTTTAAATGAGCTCCATTTGCCTACAGTAAATCTTCATTCATATGCGGCACTATAGAGAAGGCCAATTTTTTTTTTCTAGAAATTAAGCAGCCTGTAAATCGAATCTCTATGTCAAAACTTGGATGAAGAAAGGTACTGAAAGTTAAATGTTGGTTCCAAATAGCTGAGCCCATCTTTCTACAGACACTCAAGAGGGGGAGTTGCTGAGCCTGGACAGCAAACTAATGGGGAGATGCAGTTGAGTTGTCACACTGCATTGTTTTTCCAGGCCTTACAAAGCATTAATCTGAAACTCTTCCAATGTAAACAGTTCTGTGCATACACTGACAGTGACTGATTTTGCATTTAGCTTATTTGATGAAATTTTATTTTAATTTATTTGTTCGACAGCATGGCAACCTCTTAAAAAAAAATGCACTGCTCATCACACATTTCCTCCCATAGAAGAACCAACAACACTCACACTGCTCAGTGCACTATCAGTAGTTTCTCGGATGCTACCAAGAATGTGCCAGGCAAAGAATATATTCTAAAACTCAGTCTGGGAGTGTTCCTCCTTTAGGTTAGCATCTATTGTATTCCCCAGTCTCTTTATAAATCCGCCTTTGAGCCTGAACAAGCCCTTTATAAATGTGAATTTGCACCATCCTGTCCAATAAGGCAGCACTTGGAAATGCAAAAAGTCTTTCATTTAAAAGCTTTTCATTATAAGAGAACTAAATCAAACACTACCATTCAGGAGTAACCCAGGAGTGTATGACTATGCTTACCAGGTATGTGAGGAGAAATTTTGTATTTTTGTTTAAATAAGAAAAAAAAAAAAAAAAGAGAGAGAGAGAGAAGTAGGTGTTCTAGTACTGACTCTCCACAGACTTCTATTTAAGAACTTGAGAGAGTATTCAAAAGTGAGTATCCCTGAGCAGAATGGATGATGATGGGTATAAGTAGATATTTTAGTCAAGTACTTAACCTGGTAGCTGGGAATAATTGAAGAGACAGTCTTCTCATATTATGAGAGAAAAGGACACAACCCTGTTGAAATAAAGATAATGTGGATGAAAAAGAACGAGTAGCTGTAGAAGGGAATAAAAAGGTGGAGTAGAAGAAAAGTGCTTCATATTACATCTCAGAGGAACCCCATTTTCTTAAGTAAATCTTTTTTTCCCCAAAAAATACACATTTCTAATGTCCTCAGCAGTTTACTACGTTATTCTGAAAGACATTCATTTTTAATAAATTTCAATATATCTTCATTTTAACTAATAAACTAATGAAAATCTTTATAAAATATATGGGACTTATTTTGTTTATTTTGTACCATAAGCACAAGGATGAAGATTGCATTTTCCTTGTATAAGTAAATGGATACATTGTATTAGAATCTGGAAAAAAAATGCGACTATGTTAAAAATGACTTCCAATTGAAAATTTAATTATAAGTCCCATATATTCTGAGAAATTGGAAAAAAAAATCTTATTTGAAGGTAAAACATTAGACCATTTCCTAATATAAAACTTCTGGAGCATACATACTCACTCTTTTGAATCTCTCAATATTAAATATTCTTCATAAAACAATCTCCATTCATCTTTTCATTGATTTTCAACCATTTAGTGTTCAACTCTTCGATAATGGTTTTCAAATGATTTTCTCCCAGATTTAACATATTTTCTAAGAGCGAGTCTTACACTGAGTTAGGATAACTATATCCATTGAAATCCATATGGTGAGAAGTATGCAGAGTCATTGCTAAATGTATGCTTTTAATTTATAAGACCCTATATATATCAGAAATGAAGATATTAAGTAATATGAATTTAAATTAACAAAAGATAATCTGGTAATGCAGTTCAAAGTTCTTTTTTGCATTCCATTGGTCGTTAAAGCAATTTATGTATACAGCTTATGAGCAATTGTAATACAAATTTATTTATAAATCCTCTATAAACATATATGATTGGCTTTGTAGGTCAGGTGTCCTGGCCATTTCAAACTCAAGAAGAAATCAAGAAATCAAACATCCACCAGCAAAATAACTCAGTAACCGACTTCCTTGAAAAAGAAATATTAATATGATTTTCTGGTGCTATGTCTACATTAGCAAGTTGTATAGCTCGGGAGGAGAGCATGTCTATAGTGAAAGAGTTGATGCTAAGGACTTTATATCCACAGAATATATCTTAAGGAATGAAATGTATTTTGAACTAGGTCTATTCTGGTCCTGCAGACTGAACATCTGTTAGTGGCTTCAGAGTATTAGGTGCATGGGAACACTTTTTCCTTTAGTTTTAAATGAACAGAATCTACTTGCTGTCCACTCCAGAAAAACAGCAGTTCAGGTGCAGTAGCTGAGGACAATTGCATTTACTTCAAGAGCGCACTTCTAAAATGTTAATATGGGCATATCTTGGAGGCATTCACAGTTCCTTGACTCTTGATGGCAAGACTCCTTAGTTTTTCAAGTGATACTGTTGGTGGAGGGTCCCAGAGAGTCTCAATTGCTTTTTTCTCTTCCACAGCAGTTCCTCTTTCAAACAGTCAATCTCCAAGGCATCCCATTTGTCATTCCAGTATCAGTGTACAGCTTTGAAGCCTTCCTTCTACCATCTTCCCTGCAGTTCAGAATTTGCCAGCAGCACTGTAGCACACACTAACTCCCTCAGCCATGTGACAACTGAATGCAATAAAAAAAGCTCTTAAGGGATGGTCTCTTCTCCCAAGTTAAGTGTCTGCAGTAGCCCATGCTAGGTCTGTTCCTATAGGGCTGGTCCATTTCTGACTTACTTAAGTCCAAACAATCCATTTTGTTTGCTTTTTTTTTGCAGTATTTGAAAAAATATATATATATGTATATATATGCAAAATACTGTTCAGCCAATCTTGGGCTGGTCAGATAAAAATACATGATTCATTTTTCTGGAAAAAATCAATTATAGATGTAAAGGTCAGATCTAATTTTTTTCTCAATTAGTCACTCCAGATTTCAGATTTTGAAAAAAATTTTCAAATGACATTAAAATTAAGAGCGGCCCTTTCAAGCCTCCTCCACTCAGGGGTTTCCCTCATGTCTTCTATTTGGGTTTTTCTGTTAACTGGGTCATTTTCCCATTTCTTTCAATAACAGTTTGATTTTGATTACTCATTTTAGTCCTTTATTCCTTCTTCTGGTAAGTTTACCAGCAGGTAAAATATAGTCCTAACTGCATATCTCAAGCCAGTCCATATCTTTGTTTACTCATCCAAAAACTGAATCACTGAATGCCTGATCACTGTTTTTTTTAAGTTGAACATCTAGGTAATGCTCTGGCATAAAAGGAAGCGTATTTGATAATAAACCTCAAAATCCTCATTGGTCTTAAATCAAAGTATGAGCCTGTTTATCTACGTCAAAAGCAGTCTTCCTGGTATTTGAAGCCTGGATGACTGAAGGCTGCCATATGCAGTAGACTTTCTTTCACTTAAACAAATATATGGTAACTCCTTCTTATATTCAGTAAGTTTTAGTTTCTAATTTTTTTTAAAAAAATACAAAAAATTACATCATCTGATAATGGCTAGAGCAAAATTCATTTCTTGATCAGCATGGCATCTTAAGCAGTGAATGGCATTTCACAATACGACGTACAATGAAAGAAAAATTAAAAAATCAAGTTAAGCAGTGGAAAATGACATAAACCTAGGTATGTGGCAGAACTTGAAGAATTTAAATCAGAACTTGAAGAATTTAAATAAAATAATCTTTTAAGTGGTTTGTTATTTACTTAAGTCATTTATTCATTAGCTTCTCCATTCTCTCCATTACCTTATTTTCTTGGAAAAAAGAAATTGCATCCCTCTTGGCTTTCTTGTATTCTCTGATGCTTTGTTTCCTTAGAAACGATATCCATTAAGGTTCTCTTTTTCCTCTTTCGTTGCCATTTTCTGGATCCAGTGAGTATCCCAGTCATTTCTGTAGTGGAAAATGCTACGGAACTAAGAAAAGGCTAAAAAATATGGTCAATCATGAACCTTTCTTAATGATAAAAGACATTTGTTAAAGATAAAACAAGAGAAAACACTGCTGTGTTTAATGCTTTACAAAGCTTCACATTGAGAAGAAGCCTTCGGGAAGGAAGAGTGTGTGTGGAGGGCAGGACATCCCTGTGCAAATACCTGTATTTAGTGGTCACTGGATTTCAGAGGACATCACTGTTCCACACTGACACAGCTGAAATAGCTTTTCTGTTGATCTTGGCAGTAAAACAAATTTGCAGCTCACAAAGAACAATATGCATGTAATTGAAACTACAGATGTGTGAACTATTTGAAAATGAGTTCTGCTGGCTAAGACAAAATGTTTCCTGAAGTGGCCTGGGACCATCCTGGAGATTTTAACAATTAATAAATGTCCTTTTGTTGTTGTTGTTCCGTCCCCTTCAACAGGTTGATATATAAGGTTTTATAATTCTGCCCAGATTTAGATGTTTAAATTTTAACTGTTTAAGTCTGAGCTGGTAATAAACAGGAAAAAAAAAGTACTTATTGTACCTTTTGATTCATCTTCTAAAATATCTGTCTCAATTGGGAAAGATGACCAACCTTTTAGGTATGTTCACGGTTACTTATTGACTACAAAGGGAGGCTGGAGGCACTTAGATTTAGTCATGTAATTCTAGTTTAAGCTAAGTGAGATGTAGCCTAGTTATGCTCTTTAGGGTACACATATATCATATTTATAACATTTACTTATATCTTGTATAGACCCTTTTCCATATTTTTTTCAATAAATCTAATGTACTAAAAATTGCCAGATAATGTCACAGTCTGGCACATGACACTGCAAGATATTCTGAACTGCTTTTTCCCTGTTATTTCAGAAAGAGCCCCTGCTGAAAACCTACAGTTAGAGCTGAGACCAATAAAAGATCACAGGCAGTAGAGAGAGGCCTATGCATATGTATATTATGAAATTCCCTGCTCAGCTGCAGTCAGAACCAGCAGGGTTTACATTTGGTTGTCTTAAAGTTTTCTGTCTGTCCAGATTTTGCTTTTGTGCACATACATGCTCATTGCTTTTGTCTCATCAGGATCTAATTTGGACCCAACAATTAGGTGGAGACACCCAGTATAATAGATATTCTCTGAACAAGTACACGTAGTTGCTATGGACTCTACCTACCACGTACTTTGATAACTACATTTATTTAAGATCACAGAGGAAAACCATGGTATCAGAGGCCTTTTATTTATTTATTTATTTATTTATTTATTTATTTATTTATTTATTTTTATACAATCACTCACTCACAAGGTGGAAAAAACAGGTTCCATTGCTTTCTAAGCCTAGAAGGCTTCAGGCCCATAGCCTTTCACCTCTGAGTTCAACAGTTCTGCAGAGATTTATTTTTGTATTCCTTTGGACTGCAGCTCTGCCACTGTATAGACAATGAGGTAAGATTCATGGTCCAGACAGAAAGGAGAATGATTGAAGAGACATTTGCAAAACATATTTTTTATTATTATTTATTATTTTTTCTGATTGTTTTAATGTGGTTTGAAAAAACAGGTTCTGTTTTCTCTTACTTAGGGTATGGGCGTGGTGTGAACTCTGCTTCCCTTGTCCATTCTCATAGTGAGACTGGCCCGTGTTTTGTACTGTGTATCCGGCAGCAGATGTTTCAATGTCAGCTTTTCATGTTCATGAAGTTAGTTCATGGCAAGTTAGTTTATTCAGCTTCTTCCTCGCTAAACATAGCTGATACCTATTTTGCTTTCCTAGAAGGCTTCCCTGTAGCTTTGTAAGTTTTTAATCCAATCATTTAGAGTATTTCTAATCTCTGAGGAGATGTGATAGCAGCTCTGTAGATGGAAGCAGCATCTGTGCTATTAGAGCCTTGTAGAATATATTCAGAGAAACCAAGTAAAAACGCTAAATGCTTACAATGTCAGTAGTGCTAAACATGTCTGAGAGAAAAATGTAATGTGAAAAGCTAAAAAAAAATTATTTGTGAGGTAAATACCAGAAGAACAACCTAGATACAGCCAGGCTGGATAGATGAGCTGATAGATACTAACAGACTGAGAAAATAAAGAAACAAGATGCTGTTTTGAAGAGTCCAAATTTGCACACTGAAGACAAGTAACTGAAAAAACGTAGAGTGAATAATAGTAAATCATATTTGAAAATAGGAAGTTAAAACAAGAACAAATGTTTATATTTTCCTGAATTTCAAACAGAATTAGAGCTGTTCTTTGAGCTGCATAAAAGCATATCAGAAGTTAAGAATGCCCTGGATTTTTATAATACTTGCGTTCCTAATAGGTTATGGAAGTTTCCTTTCTGTACATTTTTAGATACCTGCCAAGGAGGAATAAAATCTGTGTTTTTTTTTTTCTTCCTGCAATGAACATTAAAAAAAATAGTGAGACGATTTGTCATTGAATTTTTTTGTAGTTTTTTAGATGGCATTACTTAACCACATAAATGTTCCTTTAACATTCTTTTTAACACAGGGGAAGTGGGCATCATATAACGTAAAGATTATCTAGTCCACCATGCAGAAGAGATACGTAGGATATATATCCTTTAACTCATGCATGAAATTCTGATGAATTCAAATTTCTGATGAAAATATTCTGTTTTGACAGTTTTCACTTAAATTCTGAAGTTAAAATTGCATTCAAAGATATATTTTTTTTTTTCCAGAGGTCAGGATTCTGTTGTGTGTGACACCAGATACCTAGGCAGTAAGCCACAATTCTTTACCATAATTTGAACACAGGAGATAAAGAAAAATGGGCGAAAAGTAGTGAAGATGAGATTCCTCTAAGGAATGAATGTTCTGAGGTCTGCAGAGAACATGCTCTCCGTAGGGATTGCAGGGAGCAGTGACTAAAACTTTTCCCTTGTCCTTGGCATAGTTTGAGGTGAAACTGTAATTAGAGCAGCCTCCATAGTATGCCCTGTAGGCAGAACCTTTTAAAATTTCCAAAGAGTTTGACATTTTAGATTTGTCTCAACCTCTTCCTCTCTCTAACCCCTTGCTCCAGAATAATTCTGTTCTCAGTTCCTGGCCTTAGTGTATTTTCTCATTGCCATAACTGTTTTTTGGAGTTTCCTTTATACCATTCTTTATATCCTTGTCCTACATACAAGGGGGAAAGCAGAAGTCACAGTCTTACCAAGAATTGCACAGCTGGACTAATTCCACCCTGTTTCCAATTAATGTACTCTTTGAGATAGTGGCCATGGCCAGAGCCTGCAAAGTAATAGCCACAATAGAGGCCACTACTACTGGGTTGAAATAGAAAAATAAAAATTGCCTCTTATTCTCATTCTCTAATAAATGATAGAGTTTGCAGAGTTTTTACTCCAATTACTGTACTAACAGTAAAATAAGAAAAAGAGAAAAAGTTTCCATTATTTTTAAGGCATAAAACCATCTCAGGTAGAAGAAGAAAATAAAGACAGAAATATATATTAGATCATGCATTTCTTTCTTATTCAACACAATTACTTCACCCTATATTATATTCCCTAGTAATTTGTCCAATTCCAAATAATTAAGTTTCATCATCTCCATAGGCTGAATAATCTAGAGATAAATTAATTTAAATGTTGATAGTTGCACTTCTGGATTTTTACTGTTGTTTTTGTTTGTTTCTTTGTTTTTTGTTTGTTTGTTTTTTTTTCCTCTTGGATTTATACCTGATGTTTATTGTAGACATTTTGGGATTGAAAACGGTATTTCTATCTAAATTTTACTTTATTTCTCTTTTTGTCTTCAGCATTGACACTAGGCAGAGGTCTATAGGTTGATTATCTGCTGCTGTAATTGCAACCTTAACTTTAACTTCTGTGACTGCATGTACTCTATTTGCTTAGCACAGTTTTGCAGAATCTCCATCTGTGTTGCAGATCTGCAGACTTTGCCATATGTAGGACACTTATTTTGGGGAGGCTGAGTGCCATAACTCCCACAGCGCTTTGATTTAGTTTACTGTTTATTGACTTTGGTAGGATTTTTGATTTTTGTTTTTAAATTAGATGCTCTTACTTGGAGCAGGAATTTTGTTTTTTTAAGTGATAACCACACCATCTGCCTTGTCGTTTCTTCCCACTTTTTATTTGAAACTTAGCAGCTTCTACAAAGTTTGTGATAAAATATTTTGTGATTTATGTGAAAGTATCTCAAAAATAAATTATTGCTTAAGAAAACTTCTTTGATAATGCAAACAATCTTGTCTTATATCAGAGGGCATGTAAGTAGTTCTCCAACATGTAAAATTGCAGAATCAACTTTTAAGATTTAAATCATTTTCCTCATTTTTCTTTCTAACAGCATCGATACTAGTTTACTCAGTACAAAAACTTCCCTCTTGCTGCTATTCTTATGCACTCTCTCTCCCATCATTATATCTATGATAATAGATGTAAAGAACTCCTATTAGTAAATAAAAACTGTATTGCGCTGAACTCACACAGACTCTTTTTCTGGAAAGAGTGATAATAGCTTTCTCTTAACTTCTTGATCATCCAAAAAATCATATATTATGTTCAAGATCTTGAGGAGAGAGCAGAATACCTTTAAATAATTTTTAAAATAATTAATTTGAAGTTTAAAGAACAAAGTAGAATAGGAAGGTTTTGTGACATGACAGCTGCTTCAACAACAAAGTATCATGTGATAGATTCATACAGAGATGATCATCTGTTATAGAAGACAGCAAGCATGTTTATATGCTGTAACTAAACATCTGAAAAAAAAAATAAAATAATTCAAAGAATTATAAGAAAGTAATTTATAATAAAACTTTATTTCTTATAAAAATTTCTTACAAGAAAAGCTTTTTAATTCTTAAATCACAGTAGATGTTACAATGGATTCATCTACAAGAAACAGGATGTTTCAATGGCAGTGGAATAACAATGAATGAATATTAGGTGAAACCATCTAACATAAAAAAAGGTGAGATTGTTAAGAATGATGGATTTCTTTGCTCTTGATAATAAGGTAAGAAACAAGAACAATCATGAGCTTATGACTCAACATAATAAAATATAAATAGATAAATAAACATTTTGAGGCTTTGATGTAATGAAGACAAATGTCTATATGTTATGTAATTTTGGAGTTCTTCGGTATCATGAATTCAGATTCCTGCAAACAAAGACACTGTGACCATCTTGGGAGATGCTGAGAACATTGTGCGGATGTAGTTATCCACTGAAAGGAGTTATAAAGAAACAGTATGGCAGATGACCTCCTGCTTGACTTGGAAAAGCAATATGAGGAGAAGATTTTAGGTAAGTCCTAGAGTGATGTATTGCCTTTGCAGAATCACACATGCATTTGTGGTGCCAAATCATTTCATGAAGCATTTCAAAGTTGCCTTACACATGACCTGCTTTGAGGGGTTTCTATTGTTCCAGGTTTGACCTTCCTTAAGGATTCTGCTTAGGCAAACAACAGAAAAAACAATAAACTTTCTGGTAGCAAAAGGCTAAAGGAAAGGATAGAAAACTAACACATGCATTCAGTTACAGTAGGAGACTGCTCATGCACTGCACAAGTTTTCTAGGAATGTGAATTTCCTGGGTAGGAGTCTGCAAGTAACTTGTCGCAACGGAGCTATTCTCATTTGGAGCTTCAGTTCACATATTTCATTCATTTTACGCATCTCAGTCATTCTGCAAGTGGAAATACTGTATACAAAGAAATAAGTCTTGATTTATTATCCATTATTCTGGCAACTTTGCTGTGTCTGGGTGAAATAGAGTCTGTAAACAATTAGGTTTTTATTATTCCTTCTTTTTTTTCTTTGTCGTGTTCTTTAAAGGAATAATGTGATCTAATATGAACCTACTGTCTTTATAAAATCAGAGGTCATCACATAGGCAGCTTCCATGACTACTTTCAGATATAAAATATCTATGAGTTAATTTTTCAAGATAGTTCTTACAAATATCTGTTTTTCAAGGCATTTTTATTCCCCACACACGCAAATTCTAGGGGTTGCTGGGAAGACTTCCAGTAAATTGTTCTTTGTTACTGTATGGTAAAAAGAGCAATATGGAGAATACTCAAAAGATTCATAGTTCTTAAGTACGTGTATTTTAAACTTATGAGAATTAATCATTACTCATATCCACTGCATGTTTTTGTGCACCATTTCATCCTGTATGTTTCACAAAATGAAATTTAGTATATTATTTAGATTACATAGTATAATTCTCAGATGAACATCTTCATCCATGTTCTATCCTGCTTTAAGGCAATTCTTTGGCTTTAGAACAATAATAATTCTTTGTTTAAGAGACAGAATTATTAAATTAACTTCAGTAATTGAAAAGGAAGAATACATGAGTTGCAGGAAATATAAAGAAAAATAAAATCATATGTAAAAAGGTAAAATAAAATTATTTAATAAATGCCATATGTATAAGTTCTGCTGACCTTAACTTTTGTTGCGTTATTGTGCAAGCTACTAGGGCCCAACTATCGATTTTCAGATAGATAGGTAGATAGATATACAACCAAAATATGCACAAGTATAGATATATAAAAATACATTATCTATGACTGCAAAAATCTATATTAATTTGATAATTTTAGAACACAGAACCTTTGGTTCCCTTGTCCACAAAACAATCTTTTATTATTTTTTTTTGCATAGTATGATTATCTGTCAAATCTTCTCAGTGTTACTACATTCCAAGTGATTTACATGATTTATAACACTTAGATGATAGAGTACTTCAGAACATTAACTGTGTGAAAATGACAATGTATACACATTAATGCCTGCTGAAAAATTAGATAAAGGTAAAATCAAATGCTTTTATGTTCCAAGATGAGGTTTCTATTTCAGTGTATGCTTGGCAAATCTGATTAAGTGAAAAGATCTGAATGACCTATATTTTTTAATAGCTCTTTAAACTAATTCAGACCTGCTGAAAACAATTAGCTGCCAGAACCTCAGGACTGAAGGAGACCTCCTGTATCACAGACTGTATGAATGTCTGTCATTGACAGTGTTGTCTGTTATTGCAGGAATCTATTGTATTTAGTCATTTACATATTTAAAATAGTTACATAGGATATTACAAAACTTTATTTCCCTGCTGCTTAATTGCCTCTTTCTAGTTTCCTCCTTGATATATTACCAATGTATATCCATTTCTTTTTGTGCCAACAATTGATCTTAGCTTAAACAGCTAACTTAAAGGCCTCTGATCCACACAGAGAAAACAGTCTTTTTTTTTTTTTTTTTCATCTTTTGTATTTCTAGGCAAAGAAATACAATTTATTTTACTCTCATAAAGCTGCTCCTCAGACCTTGTTGGTACTCTAAATTCCTACTGGTGAGGCCTGCTCATTGTATGATTAGTCAGTACAGTCCGGTCCATCTCTTCCTAGTACTTTTCAGCTGATAAGTTCCCAAGTATAGCAAAATAATTTAACGTCCTGTGGCCAATTTTGCTTTCCTTCTTGAGAATTTTTTGCTCTCAAGATGTTTTGGTACAATATGCCAATCAGTATGAACTTTCTAATTTAAAGATGCTGGAAAAATACGGCTATTTCTATTCCTTATTTCAAAGTCATTAATAGAATAAACAATATAAACAAAATATGCTCGATTATCATCCTACATCTAAGACCATCCTTTTCATACTGCTCATTAGAATTTTCTTCTTAGCTAGCTACTTGCATTTTTACTTCTCATCTAATGTCTTCCTTAAATAATAGTTTCTGTCTGGAGCATAAGATCAAATGCTTTGTTTATATTTAAGAAAATGAATTATTTGTTTTGTCTAGAAAATCCGTTGCAAGAGAAAAGTATTAGATTGGTCTGACTTTTGGTAAATTAATATTGTTCTATACCTAATTTGTCATTTGTTTAATATTATTAATTACTCTTTCTTTAAACAATTTAATCTAAGACTTTATATGCTACTGAGACAACTTTTGTTGGCCTCTAGATGGTTAAATGACCATATATACAATTCTTCTGCTTTTGAAATTCACTGATAATGTTGATCCTATTCTTCATATACAAATACTTGCAGAAGTCCTTTTGCTACTAGGAAGCAGTTTTCCTCTGTTAATCCTTTCATAGCTCTAGGATGGAGCATGCTTCTGCTGTTCTGTCCTTCCCATGTTGTTTCTCCCATTTCTCCTTGGATGTTTGAGTTATACAAAATAGGTTATACACAATTATTTTCATAGCCTTATTCTCCTGATCTATCTTGTCTTTTCCTCATGGTCAACATACTTACTCTTATTAAAAACTAAACAGAGTATTAATTTAATTTTGTTTTACAAATTAAAAATATCTTTATTTCCACTCTTAATTGCTTTCTTCTTTATTTGCTGTCTCTGTTTTATACAACTGAGGAATTCAAAACATCTTGTGAAAGATTTAATGCAGTATCCTCTGTAGAAACGTTTTGTGTTTCTTTTGTTCAGTAGTTGAATGTTTTATGTCAGTGTTCCTCACAAGAAATTGCAAAAATAAGCATTCAGGGTGTGATTCCTTCTTCTGCTTGAAGAGGTGGGATGGGTGATCTCCTAGGTAAGTGCCCCAAAGAGCAATCTACAATCAGAAAAGAGAAGTCTCATTTCCTTCCAGATGACATTAAATCACTTTGCAAAAGTAATTAAACATTGACTGGAGAAGAAAAGAGTATCAGATGTTTGGTTGTCTGGGTGAGCATTGTAATTGCCAGGCTAGCAAATGATTTCTTCTCACTGTTCTCTGTTTCAGTGAATAGTAAATACATTATAAACGTCAGAAGGGCTCTAGAAATTTTATGAGTCCTATACCAAAGGGCAACTTTCATCAGTTGCCTGATAACTAAATAGATGAGTCATTGATTCAGAAGGACCTGGAGAAATCTATTTGTGGTTATTCAAGTCAACATGTATAGCTTATTACAGAATTATTTATAGTATAACTTTAAAGGCTTATAACATTTTTTTTTTTTTTAGCAGTTTTATCTTGAGTCAATGGGTATTGGAGAAAATTGACTTCCTCCTTATATTATTACCCCAAATTGAAATGCATTCACCAAAAAATATTTCCATATTTCCTCTTCAAGGCTCTTTTTTCAGATGAAGCTATGCATAGTTTATATTGAATGTATAGTATATTTTGGTTTAAGCTTGCATACCCCAAAACACAAGTGAACAAACATATTCCAAACCACTCTCTTTTTTTTTTTTGTACTAAAAATGTATATAATAAAAATAAAGTTGATTTTAATATAATAGGAGAATTAAATGCTTATCTTCCTCTACAAATCAGGAGAGAAAGGCCTTAACTGGTGTTATTTTCCCTACATTTGTACTCATGCTTCTTCATATACAAATACAGCCAAGTTGATATTGAAAAAAATTAGTTTTTGGAAAGTAAGGAAAAAGGATATGTTAAATTTCCAAGAGGAAATTCTAAGAGGAAGATTGAGAATATCATTTTTAAAACTTCTTCCGATTATACTGACGATCAACAAAAACTGAACTGAGAAAACTAAAACTTGACTGGCAAGTTACAAGTTTGGTTTTCAATGTCTTGACTCTTAATATTTTTCCTCACTTTGCAATATTCACAAAAATCATATCTTACCCCCCACGTCCCAAATATAATGCCATTTCAGAATGACTTGCTTCATATTCTATTTTTGCAACCACCCTGGAGTATGATATATGTAAATTAGAAATTCACAAAGAGGACCATTTGGAACATCTAGTCAGGCCGCTTGTTTGTTGAAAGCAAGTGCATCATTCTCTGAAACTTTGAGTTGTGTAGCTTTTAGAAAAATACTTAACCTCAGCTTAAAACTTTTCATAAAGGACTGTTGATATTATATTTCAGGAAATTTTCTCTAAGACAGTCTTTATCAGCTGAAAATCGCAAGACATACAAAGTATTGGTATAACAACTTGTGAAGTGATTTAGAAAAGTGATTTACACTTTCAGAGTGGCTAGGACCAAAGCTGAACCACATGAGAAAATATTATTGCAGTATCTGTTGCTATCCATTAATAACCTTTAGTGATTTCTATTCTTCCAAAGGTTTTAAAGCAATTGGAGTAGAAAAGAAGGCTCTATCTTTACTGTGTCATTTTCTTAGCATTTAATTTTTTTTTCTTCCTTGGGATTTGTATTGTTTTGAGAGAAAGAAACTTCTGTACTTTTGGTGCATTGAGCTTTCATGCCAGATGTTCACCTGCCAATCGCAGGCAGTGAAGGGGCACACTGTATCTTTCTTCATTCTAAGAATGGAGAGTGTGGTCTTTAAGATACCTTGCTCATGGAGTATTAATTTTCTTGCAGGGCAATCCTGAAAAAAATACTCATTCACTTAGCACATTCAAAGGATGTACAGACGTTTTAGTAATATGTATATATGTATTTCAGTAATGTGTAACGTGTATGTATAAAATATTTATTATTTTCATCCTTAGGCTTCTCCTGTTCTTTCCCTGCAAGATGGTACTGGCTTTTACAAAGGACTAATGGACTGAGAGCACCTTTGACAGACTTCAGTCACTGACTGCTTTAAATTTCTTATTATTGCTATTCATCAAATTCACACCTATCCCCATGATTTTTCCTTCAGACCATATTTACCATAGAAAAAGAAAATGGCTATTTTGATTAGGGAACCCCTGAGTAGAAGATAGGTGGATTTTGCTGAAAATCAATTAAAGGGTATGAACCTAAGTGAATCCCAGGAGAGCTTAGGCACCGATGTCCAGTCTTGGACAGTTGCACACATTCCTAGTGTCTGACATGGAAACAGTTCAGTTGTTTGCCATGGGCAAGAGAAATTTGTGAATGCTATTAGTGTCTGACTGTTGCTTTTAGATTTCCTAAAGAGTTGTTTAATTTCACTGCATGAATGTAGCCTATGTCCATTTATGGGGCTGGATTTTTCACAGCGGCCAAAACCATTCCAGGTCAGTAGGTCCAGTAATAAGAACCCTGGATATCAGTCGGTGCCTAGGTGTACACTCATGTGTTCAGAGTACATAGTGCATATTCATGACTTCTTCTGTTTCATTTTCTAGCTTCAATAAAGGACAGAACTGAATAGCATATTGTGGAAATTTTTCATAGGAAGATTTCTATTTATTTTAGTAGTTTTTATAGTGATTTAATATGCCTCATATAGAGATGCCTACTGAAAGTAATTGGGGAATCTCTAAAATTGTATTATTTTTGTGCAATACAAAAACACTTCCATACGATATATTTAGACTCTATTTCCACATCATTATGTTTACTAATAACATATAAGAAAACATGTTGTTTTTACTTCACATCTACCTGAAGTGTTCTTATCTTTTAAAACCACTTCTCTCCTGCTCATTTCCAGTATTTACTGCATCACTAAGTTTATAAATTCAGTTGTCCTGGTTGTTATTTTTCCCTTCCATATAAATTCCTTCAGGGGTTCAGAAATAAGGGAGACTACTACAAGACAAACACACTGAGCTGTCGTATGGCTTTGGGCAATTCAGCTACATTTTTCTGATACTATAAATCCCTATTTATATCAAATGAAGAAAGGTCAGCAGAGCTGCTAATGAAGCCTGCCTCACTGCTGTCAGTATTCATTGAAGGCAGAGCTAGAACTGCTATCTGTCTTGTGCATAACCCACTTCATCAACTCATCTGGCAGCTAATATTTTCAATGATAAAGAAGGTGAAGAGGAAACTTTTCTTCAGCCATGTTGAATTTTCTAAATTAATCTTCTGGCTTTCATTCATCCATTGTTTTTATTTACTTGTAATTTTTCATTTTCCTATCCTTGCTTTCTGACTTTCTTCTCAGAACGGCTGTATTTCTTAAGGCTCCTGATATCTGAATAAGGCATTTGTTTCCACAGCAATCAGCAGCCAAAAAAAAAAATGAAGCATAAGAATTAGCCCCAGCAATGTGTCTTCAGAAAACATGTGTATCACAACTAACGTGTTCCTAATGCTGTACGTGGCTTACTCTTGAATAGACTTTTCTGCATGTTATTTGTGCGGGAGTCAGAAAACATGGAATACAGCTTTTTCAGGTAAACTACGTATAAATGGATGTATTTCAGGCTCATAAGGGAAGAAACAGTCTAAGGAAAGAAAAGGCAACTGGGATAGTGGACTTATTCAAAAGCATTAACTTCCAGTGGTATATTACTACTATCTTGCCTTACTAACAACAGCTGAAGATGACTGAAAACCCTGCAAATTCTGTAAAAGGATCTCATTGTGCAAATAGCATTGGACTAAACTCATTTTTTTTTCTTGTTAAAAACACTGCTGACTAAGTTAATGAAAATATCGTCCTTCATCATGTTAAAGAGTTTGTTTCTCTACCTGAGTGTAGCCTAATCACAGAAAAAGTCTGCATTTCTTCATGTATTCTGGTACCTGGATGCAAATACGTGCTGAGATCTTTTAACCTTCCATGTAACCCTCCACTGCTGCTGTTATTATAGCCTGATAGCCATGATACCAAGCTTTCTGGAAAAATAGTTGTATCCTTTTCATAAACTGTGCATGTAATTTCTAATTAGTCAGGCTTCATCTTAAAATACATTAAGTTCCACAACAACAAACTTAACAATGAAAACTTTCAATATAATAAAAGAAAGAAATGACATGTATCTTGTCATTAGAAAACTAATTCAAAGATTATTGAATGCTAAGATCATCTCTTTTTTTATTCCACCAGTTTTGAAAACATTTGTAAGTGTTTTCCTACAGAAAAGGTCCCAAAATAAAGATATTTATTTTTGCTGTAAGCTCTAGAGCTAAAATATCCCTTATACTCTGTTACATTCCTTTATAATTCACTCAGAGAATTAGACCAAAAGTGATAGAAGCATTGGTAACTCTCACCATATGTTTGTCAGAGCAGAAAGGGTAAAGGGTTTCAAGAAACTGAGTTTACACAAAGATATTTAATATGTTTTCTGGTGATGTCTCAGGATGGGTGGTCCTCATTACTTATTCTAAGGACAAGATAAAAAAAAAAGGAGGCCTCACAACTTATGAACATCTATGAAAAAGCCAATGGAAAAACATGTGCTATGTTCATGCAGCTGAAGATATTATACTTTTGGCATAGTAGTCAAGTCCAAGCCACCATCTAAGACAGGATCAGCACCCAGCAGTGGGAGAGTTCATTGACAGTCAACCATGTATATCCAAGTAGTCAGATCCTTTTGGGGTTTGAATAATAGCCAGGACTCTTCCATGTAGCAAAAGAGAACCAGCACCATAAAGAGCCCTATAGTATTAGGTTCCCTTTCCTGATGATCTGCTAAAGGATATAATCCTGGACTTCAGGCAGCATTCCCCACAGCATCAAAAGCAGATATCTGAGGAATCTGTTTTTAGTAGTCTGACTTCTAAGGAAAAGAGATAGATCAGAACAAGTCTGTGTTTATATTTCTCAGTTATGGGACAAGTGACAAGATTGGTAAGAGTGCTAGAAGCATCAGTTCTGTAAGTGTGAGGGAACTGTCTGGTTTTGCGTTATATTGACCACTATATTCCAATTTTTCTTCCCTTTTTTCTTCCCTTGAGAAAAGAAATGTTTGTTTATATGTAATGATGGAGCATGGAATGAATACCATGAGGTGTGTGTGAGAGGAATTGACAAGACTGCATTTTACACTACATGCCCAGGAGATCCTGCCTTGATGTTCCACTGACCCAGAATCAGTGCCAGACAATGTCACACAACCTGAAGGTTGCATTTTGCATTCAGAAATTGATGATTTGTTAACCCATAAATGAAATATATTTTCATGCCCTCTACAAATGCTGTTGATGCACACTCTGAGCCTTTGGGACATTTATATTGTCACTGGGAAGCTCCTGGTATGAATCAGGCACTTGAGGTGGACATCAGCCTGTCTACAGTCTGTTTCTCTCCCTTTTCCCTAACAATGCAGGTATTTGCCAGAGGAAACAAGATCAAGAAGGACACTAAAGGGCTGGGGCACACTGGACTTCCTATTTTATATTGGTGGCCAAAGTCATATAGAATGCAATAGGGAAGTGGAACACCATAAATACGATTAATGCTTTACCATAGTCCTTAAAGAACTTGTGGGATAGGGGTGACTTGTGAGTTTACCAATATAATGTGAATTTGCACCATGGAAAAAGTCTAAACACAGATGTAGGGGTATCCTGGTACATAACCCTGTCAGGCAGAACTGCTTCTAAGCTTACAATGTTTGTCCAGTGTGCTTTTTAGAGTTCTTCTTCCAAATAAATGATTTCTGTCTTAGCCAAGGTTACTTAGAGCCAGCTGTTGTTCTGCCTGGTGTTTTCTGTGATGGCATTGATTTCATCTTTGTTCTTTTATAGCCATTCAGGTCCTAGTAAGCTGATCCTTGCTACAGTTTCCAACTCAAAAACATCAGCAATATGGTGAAATAATTGCTCAATTTGAAACACTATATTTGCTTCTAAAACACACATTTCTCTTTTCTTTTTATATCTTCTTTTCTCTAATGCTGGTGGCCACAGACTTCCTGGTTTCTGTAATTAACATGACTCAATGAAAATACTGTTCCTCTCCTTGCTTCATGGGAAGTCGCATTTGGACATAGTTTAAACAGATCTCTTTTTGTAAAGACACTCTCTAGCTTTTAATATTTTTTTTGAAAAGCTATAAAAGAGAAGTTTAGTCAAATAGCCTGATGGATTGTAATAATATTGAATACTAACCTGACTCTATGTATTTTCTTATAATGAGAATCATTAAATATAGGAGAGAAAACTAAAACTGACAGTAGTTTATATGTAATTTCTCTGTAGAAAATCTCCTAGACAGCTCTATAAAAATGAAAAGTTTTATAAGTCTGTGTACCATCTTATAAGTCATCTGTTAGTGAAGCTCACCTGGCCGCTTGAATGAATATATGACAATCCATAAGCAGCTCAACTTTTTTTTGCATTAAAGCTTTCTTATCCATTTTTTTACACTTGTTAACAGTTAATAAGCCAACTGAGATCATACAAGATTTAGGGACACCTTGAAAACTTTCCTTTAAAAAGGAACTATTGGACAAAAATAGCTGTGAAACTTTAGGATAGCCTAGATGTATTAAAGGTAACATTTAAAAGTGACATACTACATGAAACCTGGCAAATTAAACAGAACAGTTGCACACAAATGTTTAGTCTGTCTGTTTCACCACAATAAAATTCCCTGCAGTGATTTATCTGCAAGTGTCTCCTCAAAACGCTAGTCCTAGTTGTAAGTCTTGCTTCTGCTTTCAGCTAAAATGTCATATTGGGTGGACAACAGAAGGAAATATTTTGCTTTGGATCATGTGTGCAGCTGTCTTGGCAGCAATGGGAGTTACGCTTGCAAAAGAAACTTCTGTATATGGTTTATAACAACATATTCTCCTTGGACCAAAGCATCAGTCTGACCTTTCAAGGGCTGTTTTTTGCCATGTTTATTTTCCCTGAGTACTGTCTATCCGGCTCTAACACTGAGCTCACTGTGAAGGCAGACGGCTACAGCTCACATGAAGCTGTGTTTCTTTCAGACCAGGTACATTAAACTTGAATCACTAAGTCCTATATCCTACCTCATATTCTCAAGGAGAGTCATCATTTATAACTTCCACTAAATTCACTAGTGTTTATGAATAGCTGAATTGCTCCTGGAAACCAGCCCATGTAAATTTAATTGCTTAAACAGGCTTCTGGAGACCTACCATTGGGTAGTCAGAGTTGAAAAATTTAACAGTGAAATATATTATGAAGTAGTTTTTTTTTTAGTTTAAAATTCCAGTAAGTGTGAAGGTTTTCTCAGATAAAACTAAGCCTGTTTGTTTGTTTGTTTTGGCATTCTTTTTTTACGGTACACTAAAAAGAAAAATAGATGTTTGTATATCCAGACATTAAATAATGCCCTGTCCTCTTAGAGTCTTAATAAAAAAGTTTTTTCTGATGGCTTTGCAGATAAGCCATGTGTGCTTTAACTCAAACTGAATAATCAGTTATTTCAATGGCTTTGCTGCTCACATTTGTTTTCTCTCCAGGGGAAAAAGGTGATTAGTCTTATTTTTCACTCACAGGGAATAAAACGGGTTTTAGTGTACTGAGCTATGTACAGCCCTCTGCTCTCCTTTGTAGAAATAGCTTTAACATGATATCAGGAAGAAGACGAGTGAGATTTAACTTTAATTCTAATTCTAATAAAAACCTCAAGTACAGAGCTCTTATTTGAGCATATGAATGTTCTGAAAGGGCCAAAGCCAAGGGCAAATAGCCTGGCTTAAGGCAAATGATTTTATGCTGTTGATTAATTTGTGTGTATGGGAGAACAAGAAAGAAGAGCATGGTTATCCTCTGAATAGGAAACGGCATTTTAAAGTCACTTCCTGAAGCTTTGAGTCTATATTTGTTCCCTAGAAAGAGGGTGCATTATCAACCACCTGAAGAATCACCAATGCTGTAATAAAATTCTAGGGGCAAAAACATCAAGAAACAGAGGTGGTGGAAAGAGTTCTTGAAAATTAGCGTCACCGACTGAAGCACCTCCCTTATCCATAGCTTGGTCTGTGTCTGTCATGCTTAAGTCCTATAAAGTTCATGAGCTGAAACCATGTGGAAACTGAAGCTAAATACACCACTAACAGGTCCTTACAAATACTGCTCCAGCCACACAAAACTTCAGCTGTACTTTGTCACAGAAGAGAATCTTCTCCATTAATTTGCTAAATAACTCTAAAATCAGAAGACAATTCAATTCAAATTCTTTTCTATTTGCCTGTTTTAGCAGAAGAATATTCTGGTTAGTGAGTAATAAATGTGCTGTGCTGCAGATCCGATCTTTTGCTGTCCACTGTGCTGGGGTTGGCATCTGCCTGTTCTGCTACCCTTGAAGCCAGGTCAAATATTGTTCCCTGGTTAATTCCCCAAAGAGCTGGTTAATTGTGAAGTGCTGACATGTCAGGGAATCCTGATGACTTTGAAATAAGGCTGAGGTGAGGCAGCTATATTAAGGGCAAGGTAAGTTTGATTGTTAAAATCACCGTTCAAATAGGTAATTCTCAGCGTAAAGCTCAGATAAAACATGAACCAATGATCCAAATAGTCTATAAAATAACTCACAACCTTGAAAAATGAGCTTATGAAGAGTTCTTTTCTGGAGGATCTCCCATACACCACTGAGATGGAAAGGGGCTGAATGGGATCTGGTGGTCAAATGGGATTTACCGGACTTAAAAGGCCCACAGGGACATAGTACTTACCCTGTGGAAATGCAATTAATTTTTTTAAGTCCTCCCTCAGAATGTTTGACTCCTCCTTATGAAACAGGGTAAATCTTCCAAACTGCTTGTCTTATGCTGTAAGTACAAACAAAACTGTTAACTTTTATACCTTTATTAGAGTTATTTTGCAAATCACCATACTCCTGAGAGCTAAAATGTACAGATGACACTTATATGACAGAAGAGACAAATAAAATGTTGTTTCCCATGTACTCCTCCACATACTCAAGCTCCCCAATTGTAAGGAATTATTATGATTATTTGTGTGGGTTTTATTTTGTTTTTCTTTTTGTGTGTGTGTGTGTTTACTAGGTGTTTGCTGAAGGAGCTTGTTAGCTACAGCACTGTGAAAGGCCATGTTTTCCAAAAGATGAGCTGATGAGGAAAAGTTCTCCAAATTCTTATTCAGAAAAGAAGGCTAATTGTTTCATCAATAATCAAACTGTTTCTTTTTCTCATATTCAGCATAAAATCTTTACTTCTGCTTTTGTTTTATTTTTTCTTTTTTTTTTTTCAAAATCAGCTTTCTTTTTCAACTACTTTCCAACGCTTAGTGTTACTTAATACTATAATCAGTGAAAAACAGAAGCAAAAATTATCCTTTTTATTCTTTCTTTTGGTCCATTTCTTTGCAGAGATGGTTTAAAGCCTGTCATTTATCTCTCCTTGGCTGCGTCTGAACTGCTGCACTGGTGAGCTGTGTAAGCCCAATGTGCAGCCCAGGTCCCTGGGTGACAGGTTACAGGACCTACTGGAGGTGTTACTGCTTCCCTTCCTGTGTTGGTGGTTGGACTTACTCCCCTGAAACACAGTGAGGCACAAAAAGAAATAGAGTTGGCTGAAGATTGCTTAGGTGCCTCCTCCAGGGAAGGAAATTAAAATACCACAACCCAACAACTTTAATTAAAGACAATGCTGAGAAACAGGGAACCATAATGGGCTTCCTGTCAGCCTACCACCACCTCTTCACTGTCTCTGCCCTGCCTCTTTCCACAAAACGTTACAAAGTTAAAAGGATTGTTTTTTTTTTTTCAGTCTTCTTGTTTCTGCCTTACATTTCATAAGCTATTAAATGCCCTTTCTGAGGCCAAGTGAGATCAAGCCATGGATGGTGTTAGTTAAATACAGTGTCTTCAAAGAAAAATGCTAGTCTCTAACTTTGTATATTTTTATATCTTTTTTAAACATGACATTTGGAAGTGGTATGCAGAGACATAACCACATACAAAGTTCATGATATGGAAATATAATTCTTTTTTACTGTAAACGGCTCCGTGTATTGACACACACAAAAAATGCTAAATGAGGTGAGCTCTAAACAAATATCTAATTTTCTGCCTAACAGCATCTATATGAATAGTTTAAAAGTATTATATGGCAAGCTCTGAAGAATTCATGCAATTTGATAGGAGGAGCAGCCTCCAGTAGATTAGATTTTGCTTTCTAAGTAGGGTATCAAAAGTTTTAGATGCCTGAACAGGTCTTTCAAATCTTTGCTCTTTGTGTGATCCTTGGCAGGTTCGTGGTCTTTTCCAGTTGCTCACCCTGGTATTAAGAATGGGATTTGACAAGTAAGTCTATCAGATGTCAAGGGGGCTTATGAACTGGAGAGTTAATGACATAGCTTGAAACAATACACTTTAATAACTTTCAACCTTATTTGAAGAAAAAAATGCTAAACAACTTCATCAGTTTCAATGAAAAGCTTGTTCATATGCCTTAATATTGCACAGTTTATCTGTGAGGTGTTTTTCTCTTACATTTTAGTCACACATGGCATAGGGAATTGACTTTTTAAAACTATTTTTACCTCTAGTTAGGCTATCCTTTTGTCTTATTAAATTTGGTATACCAAGAAGGCTTTGCTGCATCTAGTGAAGAGACTGATGATCTCTCGTATTTGTTTGAAGAGACAAGTGCAAGGTCCTGCACTTGGGGAAAAATAACCCAAATCACCAG
>VZSV01000007.1:11517894-11528955 GCA_013398735.1 Nothocercus julius | reverse complement strand
AAAAAAAAAAAAAAAAAGTTTTTCTGTCTGTAGACAAAAAAGAAACAGAAGTTTTCTTGAATTATGAAGGCCACACACACCCTGGGCAAGTGCCACGTGATCTCTGGAAATTATCTAATAGAGACAAAACTGGAGACAGTCATACAGAGCTATGGCACTTGGAGCTCTTAGGAGGCTGCTTCTTGCCCTCCACCCCCACACAGTTTTCAGCCAGATTGCTGAAACAGGGATCTTGGAGGATCCTGAACATTGGCAGAAGTACTAACTTGGATATTGTGTTGATATGCTTGTCCACTAAAGCTTCCTATAAATACTCCCCAGAGGAACAAGAGTATGCTTCTCCAAAAGCTGGGTCACATACATTAGGACCCTAATCTTTATGGTCTAAATCTCTCTTTGGCAGAACTTGTTTTTTTTCTCTTTCCACTGAAGACTCAAGGGAAACTGGGCTTCTAATGTAGAAGGACTAGAAACAAGTGAAGAAGAGAGGTAGAAGCAATTATTACCTAACCAAAGTCAGGCTTCGTTCCAGGAAAACACATAGGCACGTGGTTAATTTTTAAAGACATATGTAGCCACTGAAGCATTTTAGATGCATTAAAGCATGTCTGAGCATCTTGTTAGATTGTGGCAAACTTGAGCACTAAGAATCTTGCAAGCTATTTTGTCTGGGCACCCAACCGACATCGGGGAACACAGCAGGAACACAGGCTTCTGCTTATCCTTGTTCACTTGAAAACATGGTCGTAATGTTTGATCTTAGGCCAACAGAAGCTGATGGGAAGTTATACTTTGAAGTAGACTTCTCATGGAACAACCCTTATGTTTCTTGCCCAGTTAAGAGCCAAAATAATGGCCAAGGAATGTAAGACAACTTGCAGAAAATAAATAAATTTTATTTTCATAAAGAAAATAAAAATATATGAATGAGAATTACTGAGAGAAAAAGATCTGAGTGTTTGGAAAAAATGACTTTCAGGATGAAAGAGTATGCCACATATCTGACTTTATGAATTTTATAACTATTTACTATGGTATTAAAAATAGTTAGGATGTAGACTAACCAAAACTGATGTTCATTTGGCAAGAGAACCTGTCAGATCAGAAATTTTATACTGTTAGCCAAAGTGGATATGAACGACTATTTCCATGTAAAAAAATTATATCCCTCCACCATAAAAATAGCTATTTCTGAGTTTTTGAGAGAAAAACAACACATGAGAAAAAAAAAAAAAGAAATGTCCTATTATTAACATTATATATTTTTCTACTATCTGTTGTATGCTCTAGGACACCAAAATGTAAATCAAGTCACAAAAAAAAAAAAAAAAAAAAAAAAAAAAAACCTCATATAATGCAAAATAATGAGACTTTAAAGTAAGAATCAATCTGTTTGAATAGGAGGTACCAGATGTGTGTTCACTAACATGAAAGAAAGCCTTTTCTCTCATCAGTGCATAGAAGACTTATGCTTCTAATTCCTCATAGAGGACAGTGAAAAAATATTCATGAACAGAAGGCGGGATGCAGTATGGTCTAATGGATCAAGTGAACGCTGAAATAGGGGAATTCCTCTGCTCATCGCAGTGCTACTATAAGGTTTTGAGATATTGTTTTACTAATTTCTGTCCTTCAGTCTTCTCCGCTGTAAATCCTGTGTAGCCTGACAGTTTTATGAGGAGGACTAATTAAATTATTTTAATATTTAAAATGTGTAAAATTATGAGTTATGGGAGAGTTTTGTTCTGTACTCCTGTAATTGGCTGGGTTTCAGATCACCAAAGAAGCAACGTGGAACATCCATGAAGTGTGCTGAGTATATGCAGGCATCTGGCTAGACCTGCAAAAATGCATATTTAGGAGATTATTATAGTGGATGATTCCACCCACTTCTCACTCATAGTTCAGAAAAAAATGAAATAAACCCGACAGAAATTTTGTCTTTGTGCAGCTGCCCATGGGATGCAAGCCAGTTATATAGCATAAGATTCACTTATAATCCCCATCGATGCTACAGTCACTTTCAGTCACTTTCTGTCAAACATGAGAGGTCAGATGCTATGCCTTGACGATGTTGAAGGCAGGTTTGAATCTCTTCCCCTATGGCTCTACGGGATGCCAAAGTGAGGCTCATTCCCCCTGAGGCTCGTCCACTCTATATGGAAGAATTTCCTTCCATGAAGAGTTTTGTATTTGACTTCACTGAGGCTAGAATCTCAAACCCGTGCCTAAGTCACTTCTGAAAATACAACTTTGGATGGAAAGTCACTTACGTACTTTTAATGTCTGAATGTGTGGTGTTTTGCAAAAATATTCCTTTTGCTCATCTTTCAGCAGTAAAATAAGACACTTAAGCAGAACCTGAACTGAATTATCTCTTGCACTTAAACTGAAGAAAAAATTGACATTTGACATGCGTTTAACATTGGCATTCATTGCTTTAGAATGTAAATTGTATGTTGCAATATGTGCTTGATCGATATCCTTGATTTAGTTATTTTTCACAAGTAATTGCCCCCTCACACACACACGCGTTGCTTCAGCTTCCCCCCACCTTTCCTGCCACATTTTAGAATTTGAAATTAAAAGCATAAATTACACATTGTAGCTTGGAGCTAAAAATATGATTCTGTCTCTGAATGTTCCTTTAGAAGCAGAGCCAGCCCAAACTAATTCAGCACAGTCTTGCTGAAGTGCTGGGAGCAGTCTGTCTGAACAACACAGGCCTTCTTAATTTCCCCAACACTCACACTGCCTCCAGTCAGGATGAAAGTGCCTGTGTCATTGCAGAAAAAAGTAACTAACTCGACTCTTTCATGCAGCAGCTGAGTTTGAAAACCGAAACATCTCTGAGATTCAGGTCAGCTTGATACCTTTGACCTTCTTGAAGGCCAAAAGAAATATATGTAGGGACATGAAATCCCCATTTCTGTATATGGTGGACTTCATACACTGCTTTGACCCCTGAGGAGACCTAGTTTTTATTAAACATCAAAGTCACAAGTCACATCATTAGATCATTTCAGCAGACTGACTCTTGCAGTGCTTGTAGGGATGTTTCTCTGAGTAAGCCAGGAGATGTCTCGGCTCTCCTGTGCTGCATTTAGGCTATTTCCTTTCTGTCGCTCCCCCCATCACCTCCCCTTCCACTTCCCTGCACTTCCCACTCTCTGGACCCACCCAAAAAAAAAAAAAAAAAAAAGACAGTGGTAACAATTTCATATGGATGTTCAGGAAAACATTCTATATGTGACCATAAAGTGATGGGTATCATAAAGAACTTCATTAACCTTAGCAGGAGTTTCTTAAGGAGCTCTCTTGTTTGGAATTAGCACTGAGGGAGTTGCTGACATGTGTGATTCCTTTTTCACACTTTTAATGAAAATCAGTGCATGCAGAATTTTAATTTGAGATGTAAGGCAAGAATTTGTTAGGATGTGATACTAATAAACAACTATGAAGTGATGGGATGATGATTGCTTCTGCAGTTATAGCTCTGCCATAATTGTGCGCTAACTGAATGTATAAAAGGAGTATGCAGGCATAGAATTAAAGCCTATAGCATAAAGTTATTCCATAAGTGAGAAAGAGTGTGTTCTCCAGCTACTGTGTGTTTGACTTTGCAACTTTAATAGCAGTTATGTTTTGTGTACAATATGCTCAAAGATTGTCCTTTGTTTGGACAACAATAACAACAACAATAAAAAAAAAAGGCATATTATTTTGTGCAAGCTATGTAAACAAATTTGTCATGAGCAACCACTTTATATCTGCAACATATCTGATTAATGTTTATTTGGGCCATTTAGGTATATGAAAATCAAATAAAAATATTTTATTCTTAAATTATGCTTCTTCCACAGCAAAAAATCATCTAGGGTGGCCAACTTAAGTTATTAAGTGTGTGAAATGAAAAATATTTAGAAAGGAAAAATATATATATATTTTTTTCATTTTCAGTTGGGATTAGTTTGTGATATAAAAACTTCACTAGTGTTTCTTTAATGTGATATATTTTCTATATTCTTAAATCTAATTTTATATAGTTGAACAAAAATAAGTAGATCTCAGAGATTTACAGGCTTGGAATAAACCTAAGAAACATGAAATCTGTATGGGCAATAACATTCTCCTGGGTATTTTTTAAGAATGCTGGTGAGCTTTAAAGGTAAGTATTTAACATGTAAGACTCAGTATTCTGTTATCAGTCTTGTCACAGGCCTCTTTGTTCTTTTTTAGTTTTTATCAAATACTTAAGACACTCGAATTGCATCTATCAGGAAAGTTACGCAAAAACTGCTATTTTATATAGATAGTAATGCCTAAAAATAATGGTGGAAAATTATTTCACATTTCATTTATGCCCTTGAAAGGAATTGCATCGACAGACATCTCTGTGCTTTATCAGACGATCATATGATCCAATAGAAGTATTAGGCTAGAATGAAAATAGGGAGGAGAAAGTATGTAATTTAAATCTACACAAGGGAGTCAATTTAAAATATAGAAAGTTCACGAATCAATAGTATTAAAACAGTTATTGGATTTAAATATTAATAGGATGGGAGGAATTGATGGACTGGAACCAGAGCTACTTAAAAGTGGAGAACATTATATAGCTAGTCCATTAGCTTGAAATAAGAAATCTAATTTTCTTACAACTAATATACCTACAAGTTGGAAATATTCTGTTGTGACTGCAATCCATAAAAGCGGAGACTAGTATCTCTCTTCCGTTGCACTTAACTCAGTGAATGCTATGTACAATTTCCCTCTTCTTCTGGCCTGCGTGATAAACTTCAGTTGCAAACGTAGAAGAACTTTGATCTGCGCTCTAAGAATTACGTATCGTAAATATATATGAAAAATTGAAACCATGATCTTGATCCTGCATAGATGAAATCACTTTGGCCATAAACTCCACATCGAGAGCAAGCTCTTCTTTGACTTTCCCATCTGTCAGATTATTAACAACAATGAAATTAAATGAAGTCTAACCACCCATTTTCATTTTCCTGTTGTAAAATATAGCCAGGTTACTACACCAGAAAAGATTTTCAGTCATCACTTCTCATAGTTGAATTGAAAAGGTTTCATGTCAGTGTGCTAGGTTACCACATAAGCTTTTTATTTCATCACAATTTGTGTGTGGCAGAACTTAAATTGTTAATGTGATAATGAAATAGCTGAGAAGGTGAATATCAGAGAAATTTCGCAGAGGTACTGTGAACATACCTTGTCTGTCGTTTACTTCTATGGCCTTGAATTCCTTAGCTTTTTGGATTCCTTAGCAGATATTTCGTTTCCCCAAAGAATAAACTACAGAACATAATTTCACTGACTTTCAGGATGGTCTCTTGAATTATTATTTTTCAATACACTATATACTCTGTGCATATGAAATAGGCCTACATGTATTAGAAGGTCATCTTAGAATGAATCTATTACTAGAGTATGTTATGAGTGTGCACCAGTGTACAATAAATAGCTCTCAAGAATATATAAATAGTTTAGGAATTTACATGGTTATTAAAGCACACTGTTGTATGCTGTTGTACTTAGCCTGGAACATGTAGTGATATTTTCGCAGTCATTTAAGTTTTTATTTTGCCTGATTTTGCAGTAATTCCTTTTTGTTCATGAGGATGCGCATAGAACCACTATTAAGTAAACATTTGAATGTCTGGCTTGAGAATGTGATTCCTGAAGTTTATGCAAAACATTATGTCTTTCTTAGTCAATCACAGTTTTAATTTATATCTGGATGACATAAATAAACTTACCTTGGGATGTGTCACTCATTTTTGTGTAGGATATGATAAAAGTGCTTCATGGTTTTAATTTGTTTTGTTAATTTTGTCTCCATTTTTGGCTCTATTAATGCAGTAGGATTGACAGAGAAAGAGCAATATAATGCATGAAGCACTGCAAAAGGCTGCTGCCCACTGCTCCTCAGGGATCAGAGAAACACTTCCTTGCATCTGAGCATGTAGGCAAGATCACAATGAAATGGGATACTGCCGTATTTGCACACAGTAATATACTCAGGATGGCCTTCTCATTAGAGCAGCAGCTCATGAGAGCTGAAATGATATATCAGCTTTACTCAGTCCTGAAAAATGTAATACTTTTGCCAATGCTCAGCTTCATCACTCTGTGATGTTTGAGGTCCAGTGAAAGGCTTTGGTGAAAAGTATACTAAAGATGGACTATTATCTACAACAAAGCTCTAGATATGAATCTTCTTTTTCCATCTGCGCACGTACAATATCTCTTATTTAGTGGATGAATATACTAGTGCCAAACAAGTATAGCAGTGATGGACATTAAATTGAGTAATGGGTTCCACATTCTGAATTTAAATGTTCAAGATTTCTCAAAATGTCATCTTTTCTTTTTAATTTTCCATCATGTCTCATTGAGACATTTTGCTATTGGTTATCTAAAGACAAAATTACAAATTTAGACATTTAGACACACTAAGGAGGTTTGTCAAACAATTTTTTTTCCTTTTTTTTTTGTGGTAAAAAGTAGCCAGATTTTCTCTACAAAAGCTTTTAACATTTGCATTATCAACAGGGATTCTTTGTTTCATATTTTTGTTATTATGGGTTTACGTTCGATATTTAACATATGGGAAAATTGTTGAGGGAGAAAATATGTGAAGTAATGTACACACTCAAATAAAAAATTCAGAATCTTGTTATTCTTGCTATCACTTGACTACACACTAATGATTACAAGGTTAATATTAATCAGTCTACATGTAGAACAGACTGCACTCATTAATAAACCATTTCCAAAGACAAACTAAGTGAAGTAAATGCATAGATTATGATGAATTTTTGTTTGTCAGGAAACTGGAATGGCAGGTGGATTATTAGAAGTCAATAGTAGGAAAGCAAGAGTGGATAGAAAAAAAAAAAGGCATAAGTAAAAGACAGGTCAATCATCCAGACTCTCCATGACAGTCAATAATCAACCAAAAAAATCTCTAAGTTTCAGAAATTAATTTTTAAAATACTGGTTACCACTGGATCTCCAAGCCACCACTTCTGTCTCCTGCAAAGCAATCATTGTCAAAGAATTTATAATTCTTCCTGACAGAAACGATGATTCCAAACCTGAGAATGAATTAGCTGGTCTGTTGAGTTCAGTAGTAAGTAGTAGACTGAAGTAACACGTCAATCTTAACACGATCTGTTTACACCTCTGAGGATCTAGCCTGTTGCCTTTAAAAAATAGGAAGAGATTTGAGAATGTGATTAACTTGATACCACAGGAAATACATGACAGTGTGAAGTCCTGGTTCTCTTTAGAAGTGGAAATAACAAAGCAGCAAGGAAAGTGGAAGGGGGAAAATGTGATAGGGCTGAGGGGATGAGGGTGTCTGTGATCTTTTTTTCCTCTGGACCTCGTTGATTGCATGCTGTGATCTTTTATGCTCTGTGTACGGATGACTTCGCTAAACTTCCACTGCTTACATGTTCTGCCCAAGAAACACTGCAAAATAATGTTGCTTTTTCTTCCCTGTGGAATGCACCTGAGCTGGAAAGCTTATAAATTTGGAGTGGATGCTGTGAAAAGCCTGTCGTGTTTAAGAAACAAGAGGGTCCATCAAGACCAGGAAGAAAAGCAACCTCTTACTGTCCAGCTGTGTCAGCCAAAGAAGAAACATGGCTTACACGGCCTGTTTTAGGCTCAAATTATACTTTTGTGTTTAGTCTCTCAGTGGTTTGTTTCGCTTCTAAGGATAACAAGCTGAGGGAAGAAAGGACTTGAACATTTATAACTTGTAAACATGGTGTTAATTTAAGGCCTGAATAAGGCACACACACCAAGTACGCTGCAGCAGTGGAGGGCAGCTCTCTGCTATATGATCCTCCAGGGTCCAGCAATATTAGCCATGTTATATACCTGACCAATGGAGTCATGCACTAATTGTACGAAACTCACATACATAATGTTGTACCTGATCCACAGAAATACTGCTGCTGCTGTGAGTGAATGAATATATGTCCTGAGCACATCTTAAGAGCCAGTAATCAAAATTACTAGACTAAACAAACTAGGATAGGATTTTAGTGTTTTGGGGGTTGTTTTTATTTTCACTTGGGATGAGGAAGCTCATACATTTTATGTCTTCAGTCTTTGGTGCAATCCACATGACGACTCAGATGACAGTCATGCCATATGAGTCAGGCACGGAAGATTATGCCTCTGCTACCTGAATGATTTTAACTGCAGTAGAGAATCTGTGATGAGCCCTGTTGATCTTTGTTGTTTGGTCTGCGACAGGGTGATTAGTGACACTACTAGGGTTAGACTGTGTAGCCAAAGGAAATTTATTTTGTTTTGCCAGTTGTGGGGAATTTTAACCTTAACATCAGAGACAATGACAGTATAACTGGTGGTGCATGCAATAGTAATGAAGGGTAAAGCAAAGCTGGGGGAAGGGAAGGAATTAATGACAAAATGAGAGTTACAGAAAACCAGATCAGACAGAGCGTAGGCATTTCAGTCCTGTTTATCTTGCCTCAAAATATTGACTATTTGCAATCAACAAGACAAAAACTGTTGAAGGAGAAAGCCTGTTGAATTGGGGGTCGGTTATTTATCATGTTAGTAAAGAATTCTTGTATATACTTTTTCAGCTTTCCACTACTACAGTAAATTTTTATTTATATGAAGCTGAATATATCTGCATTGCAGCATAATTGGTTCTGGCTGCTAGCCCCCTGATGAAGCTAATTATTGATTGTCTGTGCATTGGTCCTCTGAGAGAATCCAGTGTCTATACAAATTAGTTGGAGGCAACTGTCTCACACAATTGTTAGAAAAAGTCCTTTATACCTTCCTAAACAGAAATGTGATAGATCATTGTTTTCTGGGGAGGAAAGGCCAGTGTATACTACTAGTTGCTCTTCATGAATGGCAGCGTTTCTCCACTGGTGAACTCGATTCAAATCGAAGGGAACAACATTATGAAACTCAATTCACAGATGAGTCTGAAGCTGTTTTCAAACGCATCCCACTTTTAATTAATTGTTGGTGCTAAGTAGAGTACTTCCAGTTTTGAAGGATTTTGCAGTTATTTTATTCCAAATATTTCCTTTTAAAATTCTTCCTATTATATTTTGAAGTAAAATTGAAAGAACAAATTTCACTTTCTCTCTGCAGTCTCATGGAAGTTAAGAAGCTCATGTTGGTAAAGTATTTGAACAGTGAACATATTTATTACTATTCTGGGAAAAAAAGCCATCATTAGAAACCATCTTCTCAATGTCCTTGTGAAAGCAGACACAAAAAAAATCACTAGTATGAAAAATATCACTAAATCCAGATATTGCAATAATAGCATGAGAAGCACAGACTTAGACCCTTGTTTTGCTAATATTTAATTGAAATAATTCAAAAATATTACTTCTTTCATTATAAATTTACCAGTAGCGAATCACAAGACATAAATGAAGTAACTGGGACAAGCTCTGAGACTTGGTGGTGAAGTAAACTTCAAAGAGGTGGAGCAATCCCTCTTGAGCAAGTCCTGTTGACAGATTATTTTAGTTTGCCTGCAGAAGTTTCTGTTCTCACTCTCCTGCCAGCTCCTTGTCTCTGTTCCTTTACACGCAGGTTACTGCCACTGGAAATCAGCAGCTCTGCTGGAACGTCCCTGCCCAGCTCCAATGAAGCAAGGACATAGGAATCGTCGGTCTTTGCTAACCTCTTTCCTTGAGAGTGCTCACACAAGCAGTGCAGATGGCAAAAAGGCAGTGCAAGTGGCTGGAGCATCGGGGAGCAAGTCGGTACTTTCTGTCTGTGCCGTTGCCATCAGCGGAGGACACGAAGAAGCCTCAAGGCTTCACAGCTGCCCCATAGAGTTGCAGCAGTTTGGTGTTCTCCTGCTAATGCAGATCCCTGATGAAGTGCAAGAGAAAGGGTGAGTAGGGACTAAGAGACAGTGATGTGTCTAGTGGGAGAGCCACTGATCCTCCTGCTGCCTCACCTGTCATAGAATCATAGAATCATTATGGTTGGAAAAGACCTTCAGGATGATCAAGTCCAACTGTAAACCCAGCACCACCAGGGCTGCTAAACTGTGTCCCTAAGTGCCTCATCTACACATTTCTTGAACACAGGCAGGGATGGTGACTCCATGAAACCCTTCAGTCTCCCTGATCAGGTTTGTGCTAGATCCACTATTCAGTGACCATACAGCAGTCCATAAATTGTGGCAGGGTTTCTGAGCTGCCCAGAAAAAAAGTTATAAATTTAAGAAAGTATTTTCTAGTTGAAGAATGTGACACAAGTTTTCATGATTTTCTCACAGATATCCCAATACTGTTCTTTTTCTGCTCTAAGAAATGGTTCCATATCCCTCAGGCTTAAGATAGAAACATGAAAACATGACCCAGATTCTTTGAAATCTAAAGCTTAAGGAAAATGACTATAATGAATTATTTTTTAATCTCTCAATTTTGAAACAATTTTACAATTTTGGAATGATTTTATCTATAGTGTTTCAAAGCTTAGGAACTGCAATACTAAAATAATTGCAAATTGACCCCAATTACCATAATTTGTTAGTTTAGTTAAATCTGGAACGAGACCATTAACAAGGAAAATCCTCTGTATTCAGACTATGCTGAACAGCATTATTTCTCTAAATTCTTTTAGAGAAAGAAGCATAATACTTGCCTCTTCTCACTTCACTTGTGTCTGTCTGGCTATTTTTATGGAAAACAGTGAAATTGCACTGAAGTAAAATAAGAAGTGAATCAATTCTACTGAATCAATGTAATAAAGCCCAGTGCATGTAAAGATGTTGGTAATTCTTGGAATGATGTCTAGCATGCCTGTGGAGAGATTAAATATGCTGAGCAGCATTCAAAATATTCATTAAGTTATTGACATGAAAGGTTTTTTTTCCACTAATAGATAGATAGATATATAGATATAGATATATAGTGCGTATGTGTATATACATATATATGTATATAGAGTGTATATATATATATATACACACACTTTTTTATATATATATATATATAATGAGTTCTG